>PISX010023425.1:0-29859 GCA_004024625.1 Mellivora capensis
CCACCAGTTTTATTTTTGTTTTTCAACTGTTTGGAAATTTTTGATGACTGTTTCAATCTCCTTACTGGTTATGGGTCTGTTCAAGTTTTCTATTTCTTCCTGGTTGAGTTTTGGAGGTTTATATGTCTCTAGGAATGCATCCATTTCTTCCAGATTGTCAAATTTGCTGACGTAGAGTTGCTCATATATTCTTATAATTGTTTGTATTTTTTTTTTGTGCTGGTTGTGATCTCTCCTCTTTCATTCATGATTTTATTAATTTGGGTACTTTCTCTTTTCTTTTTTAAGTCTGGCCAGGGGTTTATCAATCTTATTCTTTCAAAGAATCATTGATTCTTTGTTTCATTGATTTGTTCTATTGGGTTTTTTGTTTGTTTGTTTGTTTCTATTTCATTGATTTCTGCTCTTATCTGTATTATTTCTCTTCTTCTGCTAGGTTTAGGCTTTCTTTGTTGTTCTTTCTCCAGCTCCTTTAAGGGTAGGGTTAGGTTATGCATTTGAGACCTTTCTTGTTTCTTGAGAAAGGATTGTACCGCTGTATATTTTCCTCTCAGGACTGCCTTTGCTCTGTCCCACAGATTTTGAACCATTGTGTTTTCATTATCATTTGTTTCCATGAATTTTTTTCAATTCTTCCTTAATTTCCTTGTTGGTCCATTCATTCTTTAGAAGGATGCTCTTTAGTTTCCATGTATTTAGATTCTTTCCAAATTTCCTCTTGTGATTGAGTTCTAGCTTCAGAGCATTGTGGTCTGAAAATATGCAGGGAATGATCCCAATCTTTTGATACTGGTTGAGACCTGATTTATGACCCAGGATGTGATCTATTCTGGAGAATGTTCCATGGGCACTAGAGAAGAATGTGTATTCTGTTGCCTTGTGATGGAATGTTCTGTACATATCTGTGATGTCCATCTGGCCCAGTGTGTCATTTAAGACCTTTATTTCCTTGTTGATCTTTTGCTTGGATGATCTGTCCATTTCAGTGAGGGGGGTGTTGAAGTCTCCTACTATTATTGTATTATTGTCGATGTGTTTCTTTGATTTTGTTATTAATTGGTTTATGTAGTTGGCTGCTCCCATGTTAGGGGCATAGATATCTAAAACTGTTAGATCTTCTTGTTGGACAGACCCTTTGAGTATGATATAGTGTCCTTCCTCATCTCTTATTATAGTCTTTGGCCTAACATCAAATTGATCTGCTATAAGGATTGCTACCCCAGTTTTCTTTTGATGTCCATTAGCATGGCAAATTGTTTTCCACCCCCTCACTTTAAATCTGGAGGTGTCTTTGGGTCTAAAATGAGTTTCTTGTAGACAGCATATTGATGGTTTTTTGTTTCTTATCCATTCTGATACCCTGTGTCTTTTTCTTGGGGCATTTAGCCCATTTACATTCAGAGTAACTATTGAGAGATATGAATTTAGTGCCATTGTATTGCCTGTAAGGTGACTGTTACTGTATATTGTCTCCATTCCTTTCTGGTCTGTTACTTTTAGGCTCTCTCTTTGCTTAGAGGACCCCTTTGAATATTTCCTGTAGGGCTGGTTTGGTGTTTACAAATTCTTTTAGTTTTTATTTGTCCTGGAAGCTTTTGATCTCTCCTTCTATTTTCAATGATAGCCTAGCTGGATATAGTATTCTTGGCAGCATGTTTTTCTCGTTTAGTGCTCTGAATATATCATGCCAGTTCTTTCTGGCCTGCCAGGTCTCTGTGGATAAGTCTGTTGCCAATCTAATATTTTTACCATTGTATGTTACACACTTCTTGTCCTGGACTGTTTTCAGGATTTTCTCTTTGTCGCTAAGACTTGTAAGTTTTACTATTAGATGATAGGGTGTGGACCTATTCTTATTGATTTTGAGGGTGGTTCTCTGTTCCTCCTGGATTTTGATGCGTGTTCCCTTTGCCATATTAGGGAAATTTTCTACAATAATTCTCTCCAATATGCCTTCTGCTCCCCTCTCTCTTTCTTCTTCTTCTGGAATCACAATTATTCTAATGTTGTTTCATCTTATGGTATCACTTATCTCTTGAATCCTCCCCTTGTGGTCCAGTAGTTGTTTGTCTCTCTTTTGCTCAGCTTCTTTATTCTCTGTCATTTGGTCTTCTATATCATTAATTCTCTCTTCTGCCTCATTTATCTTAGCAGTAAGAGCCTCCATTTTTGATTGCACCTCATTAATAGCTTTTTTTATTTCAACTTGGTTAGATTTTAGTTCTTTTATTTCTCCAGAAAGGGCTTTTATTTCTCCAGGCAGGGTTTCTCTAATCTTCCATGCCTTTTCCAAGCCCAGCTAGCACCTTGAGAGTCATCATTCTGAATTCTAGATCTGACATTACCAATGTCCATATTGATTAGGTCTCTGGCCTTTGGTACTGTCTCTTTTTCTTTTTTTGTGGTGAGTTTTTCCACCTTGTCATTTTACCCAGATAAGATTATATGAAGGAGCGGGGCACCTGGGTGGCTCAGTGGGTTAAGCCTCTGCCTTCAGCTCAGGTCATGATCTCAGGGTCCTAGGATCAAGCCTTGCATCAGGCTCTCTGCTCAGCAGGGAGCCTGCTTCCTCCTCTTTCTCTGCCTGCCTCTCTGCCTACTTGTGATCTCTCTCTGTCAAATAAATAAAATATTAAAAAAAAGAATATATGAAGGAGTAAATAAAATACTAAAAGAGTGGCAAAGACCCCAGTAAAATGTGCTTTAACCAAATCAGAGGAAACCCCGAATCGTGGGGGGGAAGAAAAGGGGTAGAAAGAAGTTCAGAAAATTTTTTAAAAAATTAAAAAGGCAAAACAAATTAAAAATATAAAAAAGAAATATATATATATTTTTATATATATTTATATTTATTTTATATATATTTTATATATATAAATATATATATAATTAAATATATTAATATATAATAATTATATATAAAAATATAAATAAAAATATAAATAAAAAATAATATATAAAATTAAATATATATATTTTATATTTATTTATATTTATTAAATATATATATTTTATATATATATATATATATATATATATATATTAAACTGGTGAATAGAACAGGTTCACCTACTTAATTTTGGGAGTATTTTGTTCTCTTAGAAGAAACTACCTCCCCAAATTTTAAAGAATGAAAAACATATATAGGGGTAAATACAATGAAGGGATGAAATATGACTTTAAAGATGAAAATTTTTTTTTCAATTTCTAAAAAAGGAGTTGATAAGATAAGTTGGTTGGGAGAATAAAGAAAAAGAAAGTGTAAAGAATTTTCTCAGGCCGGAGACTAGAACAAAGCCCTGTGCTAGATTTAGGGTATATGTGTGTGTATATATATATACATATATATTTTTTTAAATTTCTTTTCAGCGTAACAGAATTCATTGTTTATGCACCACACCCAGTGCTCCGTGCAATACATGCCCTCTGATTTAGGGTATATTCTGATTAGAAGAAGTTGTACCCCAAATTTTTTTAGAAGAAAAAACCCTATGTGTATACAAAAAATAAAGTTAGATACAATGAAGGATAAAATGTGACTATAATAATGAAGGTTCAAAAAGAGATTTTTTTGAAGGGTATTGTTAAGATAAACTAGTTTAAAGACATTAAAAGAGGAAAGGGTAAAAGTTAAAAAAATTAGAAAATTAAAAAAAATTAACTTTGCAAGACTTAAGAATCATGGGGAGAAAGCCACGAATTCCATGCTTTGCTTTCTCCTCCTCCTCTAGAATTCCGCCATTCTTCCTGGTAATTGAACTTGTTCTTGGTTGGATTTCTTCCTGATCTTCTTGGGGAGGGGCCTGTTGTAGTGATTCTCAAGTGTCTTTGCCTGAGGCGGAATTGCACTGCCCTTACCAGGGGCCGGGCTAAGTAATCCGCTCTGGTTCGCTTTTGGGAGCTTTTGTTCCCTAAACGCTTTCTGTAGAGTTCCAGAAGATGGGAATGAAAATGGCAGGCTCCCAATCTCTGGCCTGGAGGAGCAGAGAGCTCAGGGCCCCACTCCTCAGTGCGCCCTCGGAGAAAAGCGCTCAATCATCCCATCTCCCTGGCCTCCGGCCACGCTCTGAGCTCATCCAGCCTGTGACCAAGCATCTCTGTCTCTGGCACACAGCCCTGCCTGGAGTCTCCGAAGCCTGCAGATCCCTGAGCTCTTCCAGGGGAGTCTCCTGGGTCTTGTGGGGTCCGCGCACAGAGCAGTGACCTGTGCCATGGAACACGATAAGGTAACCCCGAGTTGAGAGCTCACCCCTCAGCTCCATCACTGTAGCCAGCTTCCCCGCTCTAATACCTGTGAGCTCTGCGACACTCAGACACCCCCGATCCTTCTGTGATCCCATGGGACCTGAGACCACAGTGTCCCCGTGTGGGCTTCACCCCTGTTTAGCCTCTGGAGCGATGTCCCTCAATGGAGCAGACTTTTAAAAGTTCTTATTTTGTGCTCTGTTGCTCTGTGGCTTGCCGGGAGCCAGCCCCTCCCCCTGCAGTCTATCTTCCCATCACTTTGTATTCACTTCTCTGCCGGTCCTACCTTTCAGAAAGTGGTCGACCTTTTGTTTCTAGAATTGTTGTTCTTCTTCTCTTCGATCTCCTATTGGATTTGCAGGTGTTTGGAATAGTTTGATAAGCTATTTAGCTGATCTCCTGCGACCTGATGTCATCTCAGCCTGCTACTCCACCATCTTCTGTCTTTGTCTGTCTTATTTCACTGCACATAAAGCCCTTGAGGTCCATCCATATGTCTCAAATGGTGGGATTTCTCTCTTGTAATGGGTGAATAACATTCCTGTGTGTGTGTCTATGTGTGTGTGTACATACATATACCGACTTCATTTCTTTATCCATTTATCTGTTGATAAACACTTAGATTGTTTCCATGTCTTGGCTCTTGTAAATAATACTGCAGTGAACATGGGAGTACACATATCTTTTCAGAATAGTGATTTCATCTCCTTCAGTTATATTTCCAGACGTGGGGTTGAGGGATCATACTGTTTTCCATGATTGCACCAGTTTATATTCCTAGCAGCAGTACTTATATTCCTACCAGCAGACTTCCTTTTTCTCCACATTCTTGCCAACACTTGTTATCTCTTGTCCTTTTGATGAAATCCATTCTAACAGGTGTGAAGTGATACCTCACTGTTGTTTTGATTTGCCTTTTGTGATGATTAGTGATATTGAGCATCTTTTCTTTAACTTGTTAGCTGTCTGTATGTGAAAAGTGAGAGCTAATAACCTAATTGGGGAAAATCTGAGAGCTTTCCCTCTATGGTCAGGGAAGTCCACTCCTACCACTTTTATTCAACATATTACTGGAAGTCCAAGCTACAACAGTCAGACGACAAGAAGAAAAGGGATCCAAATCAGCAAAGAAGAAGTAACACTTCCACTCTTTGCAGATGACATGATACCGTATATAGAAAAATCTCGAAAGATTCCACCAAAAAACTGCTAGAACTATATGTCTTCTTTAGAAAATGTCTATTCAGCTCCTCTGGTGATTTTTATTTTTTTTTAAGATTTTATTTATTTATTTGACAGAGATCACAAGTAGGCAGGGAAGCAGGCAGTGGGTGGGGGGGAGAAGCAGGCTCCCCACTGAGCAGAGAGCCCAATGTGGGGCTTGATCCCAGGACCCTGGGATCATGACCCTAGCCAAAGGCAGAGGCTTTAACCCACTGAGCCACCCAGGCGCCCCTCCTCTGCTGATTTTTTTTTTAAAGATTTTATTTATTTATTTGTCAGAGAGAGAGAGAGCACAGGTGGACAGAGTGGCAGGCAGAAGCAGAGGGAGAAGCAGGCTCCCCGCTGAGCAAGGAGCCCGATGTGGGACTCGATCCCAGGATGCTGGGATCATGACCTGAGCCGAAGGCAGCCGCTTAACCAGCTGAGCCACCCAGGCGTCCCCCTCCTCTGCTGATTTTTAAATCAGATTGTTTATTTTTTGCTACTAAGTTGTATATATTTCTTTAATATTTTTGCTATTAACCTCTTACCAGATACATGATTTATAAGTATTTTGTTCTGTAGGTAGGCTTTTCATTTTGTTGATGGTGTCTTTGCTGTGCAGAAGCTTTTAGTTTGATATAGATACAGTTTTTAATTTTTGCAGCTGTGGTTTGAGTTTTTGGTGTCATAATTGTTGCCAAGGTCAATGTCAAGGAGCTTTCCTCCTAAGTTTTCTTCTAGGAGGTGCATGGTTTTCAGGTCTTATGTTTAAGTCATTAATAATTTTGAGTTAAATTTTGTAAGTGGTGTAAGACGGGTTCAATTTCATTCTTAATCATTGGGATGTATAGTTTTTCCAACAGCATTTTTAAAAGAGATTTTCCTATGTCCTTTGAGTATCCTTGGCTCCTTTGTCAAATACAAGTTGATTGTATATGTGAGGGTTTATTCTGGGCTCTCCATCCTGTTCCATTGGTCTATGTGTGTGCTTTAATGTCAGTACCACATGGTTTTGGTTACTATAATTTTGCAGTGTAGTGTGAAATCAGGACATCTGATGCCTCCATCAGAGTTGTCCAGAAGCCATTTCAGGCTTCCAGAGGAGCCCAATCAGATCACAGATAGAGGCTGAGCAGAGCCCAACCCTTGGGAAAGTAAGTAGTCAAACACCTCCTGGGGAAAAAGTGGGAGCCTTGTGTTTCTACCTCTTCCCTCTGTGCTAAGCCCAGGAGGATAACCATAAGAGGTACTTATGTAGTCCTGTAAAAACTGCCTCTTGGTTTTCTGTGGTATCTGGGGACTTGGAAACACCAAGCCACATTGCCCTCACAGCTAGAATATTTGGGAGCCAGTCCCTCAGGTTTGCCATACAAGTTGGGGCCCTATGTATGTGGTCTTAAACTTTCTCTCTTCAGGGAGATGCTGAGTTGGGGATTCTCTCCTGGTTGTAAGGTGCTGTCCCAGGGTTGGGGTCGATGGTGTTTTCCTACTTGTTTAGAGGTCAGTATTTTCTCAGTCCTCTGATATGTAGGAGTCACCCAACCAGTTTCTGGATTTCTCTCAGAGGGAGTTAATCTCTGTGTACCTGTACAGTGAGTGTGTTCCCAGGAGGAGGGGGGGTCAGGAACCTTCTCTTCCATCATATGGCTGGTGTTGGTGAGAATTCATTAAGTTTAAACATTTAGCCAGACCAATATAAGGTCAAATTTATTTAATATGTAGTATTGGGCAATGTAAAAGAGTGTAAAAAAAAAGACACATTAGGATCCTATGAAAATGACAGTTTATAGGACAAAAATGATCAGATACTGGAAATCAAATACTGGTGGCATCAGTCTAATATCTGTCTCCATAGTCATATTGCCTCCTCCTTTTCTCTGTGTCTCCTTCACTTCTACCTGTTTTATAAGGAAACATACGATTTCTATTTAGGGTTCACCCAGATAACCCAGTGTAAATGCATCCTTTGCAAAGACCCCTTTTCCAAGTAAGTTCTGATACCATTCATCCTTTTATCATATGAGGTACTAATCACAATTTAGGGGGATTAGGACATGGGCATATCATATTGAGGGCCCTCATTTCACCTACAGATGTGCTTTGATTGACTCCATCAAGAGGCCTATCTCATCTGACACTGGGAAGGACAGTTGTTTTTTGGTGGTTTTGTTTTGTTTTTTGTTTTTTGTTTTTGTTTTTTTTTTTTTTGGTCCCTGGGCATCATGTTCAAGCACGACATCTATATTTGCTGCCACCATCTTGTGACTGGAGGAGAATGAGTCCTAGGACAAAGCCACGAAATGCAGAACAGAGTGAAGCCTACTCCCCTGTTTCACATTCCCTGTCTTGAAGTTCTAATCATGACAACTCTTTCCTTTTCGATCATATTAGGGATAGGTATTTTTCTCTTCTTAGAACTAAAGGCTTCCTCACTGATGAAACACAAATAACTCACAATTATTTCAAAATGAGATGATATCATTATACCAATTGTATAGATAATTAAACTGGTATAGTGAAAGGATACTAATATTGCCTCAAAGGAATACACTTTACCAGTGACTGGTCTACATAATTACTAAGTTGGGGTGTGAAAGGTGAGCTCCCTTGCCTTGCTGTAGCCTGATTTGGGTTTCAGCTGACATAGTCTGTTATGGGATCAGGGAGAAGCAAGTCTCTAAATATGACAACAGTCATTTTTCTGTCCTTTCTCTGAGCTATTCATATTCTGCATTTACTTCTTCTGAGTCATCCATACAAACATAAAACTTTGATCTCTGCCTCAGGCTCTACCTCTGTGGAACTGAGAAGAGCCTTGAAGTAAGAATTGATATAATTTGATATAAACATAAAAAGCTAAAGAAAAATAAAAGTTGTGTTTCAATTCTAACTTGAAATATACTTGGCTGTTATCTACTTGTGTTAGAAGCATTCGGTGATAGAAGAATTAAACTTCCTTGTTCTCCTGTGATTCATATAATGTTGATTTATTCTTACAACCCAGCCCAAGGTACATGGCACAATCACAGAAAAAAAGGTATCCTACTGATGAGTTTCTTCAAGGCACCCTGCATGTCACTATTCCTCAGACTGTAGATAAAGGGGTTCATCATTTGAGGAATCATGATATACATCACGGAGGCCACAGCAGTCTTTCTGGAAGAGTCACTAACTGCAGAAATAATGTACACTCCAAAAGCTGTCCCATAGAACAAGGACACAACTGACAGGTGAGACCCACAGGTGGAGAAAGCTTTATACTTCCTGCCTGCTGATGGCATTCTCAAAACAGAGGAGAAAATTTGAGTGTAAGAGAAAATGATTCCAGAGAGTGGAATACCCCCAAATAAGCCAGCTGCAGAATATGCCAAGATATTATTGATGAGAGTGTCAGAGCAAGCAAGCTTGACAATCTGACCAAGTTCACAGAAGAAGTGGGGGATGTTCAAGTCCTTACAGAAGGATAACTGTAGTATCATGAGACTATGGATCAGGGCATTGGCAATGCTAATGAGCAGGGAGAGCACCATCATCAGGCCACAGAGTTGGGCACTCATGATAATGGTGTACCTTAAGGGATGGCAGATGGCCACATAGCGGTCATAGGCCATTGCTGCAAGGAGAAAATTTTCCAAACCAACAAAAGTCAAGACAAAGCAGACCTGGGTGAGGCAGCCTGTGTAACTGATGCTCTGAATCTGTGCTTGGATGTTCACCAGCATCTTTGGGATGGTGGTTGTGCTTAAACAGATGTCAGTAAAGGACAGGTTGGAGAGGAAGAAGTACATAGGGGTGTGGAGGTGGGAGTCAAAGATGACAGCCAGGATAATGATCAGATTTCCCAGGATGGTGACCAGGTATGTGGAAAGGAACAGACTGAAGAGGAGGTGCTGAAGTTCTGGATCATCTGTCAGTCCTAAGAGAAAGAATTCTGAAAATACTGTCTGGTTTCTGGGTTCCATGTTGTTGATGAATCTGATGGAAAACATGGGGTGAAAATTTAAAAAAAAATAAAGAAATGGTCTCTGGGTGAGCCACAGCAACATCACTTAGGAATATTAAGAAATACAAATTCTGGTATTAGTCCAGATATACTGCTAATAAACTCTGAGGTGAGGACTAGCCATCTATTTTTGGCAAGCCAGCCAGATGAATTTGATATCACCAAAGTTTGAGAGCCAGTGCTTTTAGAAAAATGAAAAAAAAAACTATTGAGAATCCATGTGACTGTTCTAATTTTTCCCTATACTAATTTTTCCATCATTATATCCTACTCTTTCCCGCCTTCTTCCCTCTATTGACCCTTCTTTCTTTCTTTTTTTTTTTTTTTGATCACCAGCTCTGCTTCACACATTGTATTAAGTGCTAAGCTTAAGATGAATAAGAATGGTGTTTCCTTCAGAAATATTTCTTGTCTCCAAACAATAGAAAGACAAGAATGATGTTATTCAATCTCTCTTACAGGGTCTGCCCTGCCATCTTTGACATGCTCAGAATCATCTGAAAGGTGTGTCAAATTACTGATGAGCTAAGTCATTTATTACTCCATTCACCCATGGGGACACTTGAGGTGAGGTGAATTATATCATGGATATGAAGTACACAGTGTGTGGCAAAGACTAGGTCTGAGTTCAGGTCATCTGACTGCTGAAATGACAGTCTCTCTTTTTTTAAGTTTTTATTGAAGTTCCAGTTAGTTAACTTAGAGTGGAATATTAATTTCAGGTAACAGTCCATGATTCAGCACCTCCACACAATACCAGGTGATCAGACAAGTGCCTTCTTTTAATTCCATCATCTAAATTATCCCTCCCAACCCCTCCTCTCTGGTAACCATCCATTTGTTCTCTGTAGTTAAGAGTCTGTTTCATGGTTTCTCCTCTCTCTATTCCCCTGTACTCACTTGTTTTGTTTCTTAAATTCCACATATGGGATGACTTGACTGACTTGACCAATCATTTTTAATCCTCCTGGAGTATACAGCATTAGCATTCCTAAAACATCTTATGTTTCATAAGTTCCTTTCATAATTTTAGTATTTTCATCTTGAGAAATGCCTTAAATCTTTCATCACATACAAGGCATGTCTACCTCTATCCATGACATAGAGTAGCAGTGTGAAAATATGTAGCAGGTTGTAGCATTTACTCAAGTATATGCTCTACACCTTAGCATAGATTGCAAAGTGTTGCTTATAATATTGAAAGTCTTAAGACTCCTTCATGGAAATGCTACTCATCTATGTTAGTGATTCATTTTAAGAGAAACTAGGCAACTATGTCAGTGATGTTCTCTGTCCTTAGGGGACTTTCCCACCCAAGGTGATAGGTGGCATATCATTTTTTTTAAAAGCAGCTACATGAGAGAAGATATTCACAAATGATATTACAGACAAAGGGCTGATATCCAAGATCTGTGAAGAACTCCTCAAACTCAACACTTAAAAAACAGATAATCATGTCAGAAAATGGGCAGAAGATATGAACAGACACTTCTCCAAAGAAGGCATACAAATGGCTAACAGACACATGAAAAAAGGTTCATCATCATTAGCCATCAGGGAGATTAAAATCAAAACCACATTGAGATACCACCTCACACCAGTTAGAATGGCCAAAATTAGCAAGACAGGAAACAACGTGTGTTGGAGAGGATGTGGAGAAAGGGGAACCCTCTTTACACTGTTGGTGGGAATGCAAGTTGGTGCAGCCACTCTGTAGAACAGCGTGGAGATTCCTTCAGAAATTAAAAATAGAGCTTCCCTATGACCCTGCAATTGCACTACTGGATATTTACCCCAAGGATACAGATGTAGTGAAAAGAAGGGCCATCTGTACCCACAATGTTCATAGCAGCAATGGCCACAACCACCAAACTGTGGAAAGAGCCAAGATGCCCTTCAACAGATGAATGGATAAAGAAGATATGGCTCATATATACAATGGAGTATTATGCCTCCTTCAGAAAGGATGAATACCCAACTTTTGTATCATCATGCATGGGACTGGAGGAGATTATGCTGAGTGAAATAAGTCAAGCAGGGAAAGTCAAATAATATGGTTTCACTTACTTGTGGAGCATAAGGAATAACATGGAAGACATTGGGTGTTGGGAAGGAAAAGTGAGTTGGAAGTCAGAGCGGGGGAAGAACCATGATAGACTGTGGACTCCGAGAAGCAAACTGAGGGTTTTGGAAGGGAGACATGTGAGGGGATGGATGAGCCTGGTGGTGGGTATTCAGGAAGACCCATATTTCATGGAGCACTGGGTGTGGTGCATTCACAATTCTGGAACACTGAAATAATAAAATTAAATTTAAAATTTTTTTTAAATAAATTTTTTTTAAAAACCACACACACATACTATTTAGCCTTGCTAGGTCACCTCTGTTAAACTGTTTATGATAACAATCAATCTATCAATAAATAAATAATAGCAGCTACATGAGAGAAAGAATAAAATGCACAGACTCTTCAAAATAGAGGAAAATTCAAACAATTATTGGTCCTTGGAAGACAAAGACCTTCAAGAGAGTGCAGATTTATAAGATACTTAGAAGATAATCTGGTGCCCTAATAGGATTTCTCTGTGAAGCAGTGGTTCTTCCTCGCCTGTGGGAGACAGAAGTGGCCATGAGAGCCTTTATCATTTGGTGTATTACTTACACCCAGAACTCAGAATGTGACCCAAACCAGCACTTTCTTTGTGAATGGGAAAAGCTGTTCAACTGCATGGAGGCATTGGTGTCTTCTATATAGAGTGGAAACTGTCACCAAGTCTTAATGGGGATGTTGTAGTGATGAGCAGTGCATAGAAGAAAGGCAACCAGCACAGCACTCAGTATATGGGACACTGCTAGTAACATTTACTCTGTGTGTGTGTGTGTGTGTGTGTGTGTGTGTGTGTGTGTGTGTGGTTTTGGTCCAGGAACAGTGGCACCTGGAATATTTCATTTCTCAGAAGGAAGCAGTGGGAAGGGCAACAGAGGAAAGACAGTAAAAAGAGAGTACATCCTTACTATGATAACTGCAAATTTCAGAGAAGTGTTTATGAGTTGACACTCTAGCTGGGAATCTTTATTGTGCACAAAAGGAATGAAGTGCCCAGGAATGATGTCAGTATTCATTTGGCATGGACAGATGATGAACTATATAGCAATCAAAATGAATTAAAGAAAAAGTGAGTACCCAACATTTGCATCAACATGGTTGGAACTGGAGGAGATAATGCTAAGTGAAATAAGTCAAACAGAGAAAGACAATGATCATATGGTTTCACCTATTTGTGGAACATAAGGAATAGCATGGAGAACATTAGGAGAAGGAAGGGGGTGAAGGGGGGTGTAATCAAAGGGGGAAATGAACCATGAGAGACTATGGACACTGGGAAGCAAACTGAGGGTTCTGGCGGGGGCATGGGTGAACCCAGTGATGGGTATTAAGGAGGGCACATACTACCTGGAGCACTGCTTGCTTTATGCAAACAGTGAATCATGGAATAATGATGTAGTGTATGGTGACTAACATAACATAATAAAAAATTATAATAAACAAAAAGAAAAAATGAATCAGGATTATAGGTTGATACAATATAAAAAGCTAAGAAAAAATTACATGAGAAAACTTCAAATATATGTTGAAATCTCTCAGGCTATAATTCCTAATAAAAATAAACCCCAGCAAAAAATAACAGAGAGAACACAGTGAAGTGCTGGGTTTCCCAATAGTTGATATGATCAAGTTTAGACACTTCACTGTCCTCATTCTTGGTGTTTTGATTGCACTAAATCATAGAATACAGGTGAAGCCCCCACATCATAAGTTTGTACGATCTTGATTCTTTTCCTTCTCCAGGGGAACCAGTACACCAACTTTATATAAATTATTCCCCTGCAATTTTTATTATGATTAGTATTATCCTCTGATAAAAAAAGCTATATTCTTTTGCATTTTAAAAGCTTTATATACATGGAACCATATAATACATGCCATTTAAAACTGGCAGGTTTATGCTATTTGCTTTTTTATTATGTTGGTATATTTAGTCCCATTCACCAATTTTAATTATCAGAGAGTATTACATGATATTGTTACATCAGTTTATTTCTCCATTCTCTAAGTGATAGTTATTATAGTCAATGTCTTTTATCCTATGTATGTTTATGAAGACATGTGCAATATGAAACTATGCATGGGGGATACCATCATATTTGAGATTGTATTGTGTCTGGGAAGGGGAGAACAGGAAAAGAGGGGGAGAAAAAGAGGTGCTTTCTCTTTGCATATACACACATTTTTCTACTTTATAAAAGAAGACCTGAAGCCAGTATGGCAGAATGTCAACATTTGCTCATTCTGGAATGAATGGAAAGGTGGCCATATGTTTTTTTGTTATACATCCCTGCTATTATATAAAGTGCTTAGTAATTTTACGAAGAGAAATTACATGTCCTAGGAAAGTGTCTGGCTCTGTCTCTCTGTATCTGACTCCCTTCCTTGTGTCCTCAAGTGAGGTACAGGGATAATACCCTCATCTCCACATGTATGTTAGGAATCAAGAATGCAAGTAAAAGGAAAAACTGACCCAAAACCCTTCCCCATGACCATCACAAGAACCAAGTAAGTGGGAGAAAGTATATAATAGTCATCTTGTTTTAAAAGGGACTGATTTCTACTCAGGAGGAAAATATGTTCTGTCATGTTTTAGAGAGATTAGGAGTCCAGCTGATTGAGACTGGGGTCTGTATCTGTACAAATGGAAACTTGTTAACAGGAAAACAGGCTGGAATGCATGGGACACTGGGTCTCATCATTTCATGCATACACACTCCTCATTGCTTCTCCTAGATGAATCTGTAGTAAAATGCTTCCCCTCCTTACTGAAGCATTAACTAAAAGACTTTCAGTTACCTGGCTGGCACCAATGTGGAGTGGTGCATGACATGTCACCTAGATACAAAGATGGAAGATCTGTCTTCAGGAAGAGTAGAGAGACCAAGTGAGGCAGTGGGCTTGTGGTCAAGAAAGATCATTCCTGGTTGGAGCCTCAGGTGTTCTTCTTCCTGACGAGGTAAGGGCTGTGGAATTAGGTTGTCACAGGCTGACTCTTTACAGTGTTCTCTCCCTGGAGGGTCAATATCCAAAGCTCCTCATTAGACAACATTTTTAGTGTCCTTCCAATCCCTGGGCTCTGCAACTCCTTAAAGACCAAGACTGTAGAAGAGAGGGATGTCTGATGGCTAATACTTGAGACTACGAGGCCAGGCATATGTCATCTATTCTGCCTATCTGTTCATGCTCACCTCCATCTCACACACCTTGCACACACATACACACACTCCTTTTCTAATGAATTCTAGACTTAAAATTACAAAGGTATCACTATGTGATTAGGGATATCTCAAAGCCTGATTGAAATTTTAAGTATGCAAATATTTTTTACATATGGGTGTAAGTAATATATTTATAAATATAGTTAAGATATTGTAGAATTCAAACTACTAGGGATATTTCACCTTTGGAGTCATCTAATGTTTCCTGTACCTCTTAACTGATCTCTGTGTTTTAAATGGGAGAATCTAATTTATTCTTTGTGATCCTTGTGGCTGTGATCAATGTAGACAGACTTCATACTCTTTTCAAACTTTCATAATCACTTGTTCCAAGTTCTGCACAATAGATACAGTGCACATTTTTCTCCCCATTGGAGGGATTTTAGATTGAATGGTGATTCTTCATTTTTATTTATTTATTTATTTATTTATTTTTTAAAAAATTTTTTTAGATTTTATTTATTTATTTGACAGAAATATAGACAGCACAAGTAGGCAGAGTGGCAGGGAGAGGGAGAGGAAGAAGCAGGCTCTCTGCTGAGCAGGGAGCCTAATATGGGGCTCAATCTGAGGACCCTGGGATCATGACCTGAGCCCAAGGCAGCTGCTTAACTGACTGAGCCACCCAGACACCACAAAGATCTTTTTTGAGGAAGAAAATGAACAAGGATGGGGAGAGGCAGAGGGAGAGAGAGAGAATCTCAGGCAGGTTCCATCCCAGTGTAAAACTGGACATATGGCTCAATCTCACAACCCTAAGATTATGACCTGAGCCAAAATCAAGAGTTGGATGCCTAACCAACTCTGCCACCAAGTTACATCAACGTTCTTTATTATTATATTTTAGGATCCTTTATTTATTTGACAGGAAGAGAGAGAGAGAGAGATTGCATGTGATAGCAGAGGGAGGGGCAGAGTACAAAGAAGATGGAGACAATCTCCAGCAGACTCTCCACTGAGTGTGGAACTTAACTTAAGGCTTGATATCATAACCCGAGTGAAACCAAGAGTTTGGCACTCAAAGGACTAGCCACCCAGGTACCCCAGGTTCTTCATTTTTAATTGTGTTATGATGGAATACAGTGTCACTGGAAGGCAGTAGTGGGCAGTTTGTCCATCACCCAGAGACTTCATCTGTGATAATAGGTGTGGGTGATACTCCATTTCATATTCACTTAAAAACGTTTTTCTTTAAGCATTTCAGTGTTTTCATGTATTCACCAATGTATTTCACATTTTAACTCTTTCTAATGGACTTTTCTTAATCTATGTTTTCAAGATACATTTTTTGAAAATAGACTGATGACAGGACAGCACTGTAATATTAGTCTTCACCATCTTAACACCAGTAAACTTCAAACACATCAAAAATAGAGAAATATGAATACGTAGTTGGGCTCAAAAAATGATATAGTTTTGTTGACTGTTTCCTTTGCTGTGCAGAAGCTTTTGATTTTGATGAAGTTCCAAAAGTTTATTTTTGCTTTTGTTTCCTTTGCCTTTGGAGACATATGTTGAAAGAAGTTGCTGTGGCTGATATCAAAGAGGTTATGGCCTATGTTCTCCTCTAGGATTCTGATGGATTCCTGTCTCACGTTGAGATCTTTTATCCATTTCGAGTTTATCTTTGTGTACGGTGTAAGAGAATGTCAAGTTTCATTCTTCTACATATACCTGCCAATTTTCCCAGAACCATTTATTGAAGAGACTTTTTTTCCACTGTATATATTTTTTCCTGCTTTGTCGAAGATTATTTGACCATAGAATTGAGGGTCCATATCTGGGCTCTCTACTCTGTTCCACTGATCTATGTGTCTGTTTTGATGCCAGTACCATGCTGTCTTGGTGACCACGCTTTGTAGTAAAGCTTGAAATCAGGTAACGTGATGCCACCAGTTTTATTTTTGTTTTTCAACATTTCCTTAGCAATTTGGGGTCTCTTCTGATTCCATACAAATTTTAGGATTATTTTCTCCAGCTTCTTGAAAAATACCGGTGGAATTTTGATCGGAATGGCATTAAAAGTATAGATTGCTCTAGGTAGTATAGACATTTTAACAATGTTTATTCTTCCAATCCAAGAGCATGAAATGGTCTTCCATCTTTTTGTGTCTTCTTCAATTTCTTTCATGAATGTTCTGTAGTTTCTAGAGTACAGATCCTTTACCTCTTTGGTTAGGTTTATTCCCAGGTATCTTATGGTTCTTAGTGCTATAGTAAATTGAATCGATTCTCTAATTTCCCTTTCTGTATTTTCATTGTTAGTGTATAAGAAAGCCACTGATTTCTGTACATTGACTTTGTATCCTGCCATGTTACTGAATTGCTGTATGAGTTCTAGTAGTTTGGGGGTGGAGTCTTTTGGGTTTTCCATATAAAGAATCATGCCATCAGCGAAGAGAAAGAGTTTGACTTCTTCATTGCCAATTTGGATACCTTTTATTTCTCTTTGTTGTCTGATTGCTGTTGCTAGGACTTCTAATACTATGTTGAACAAGAGTGGTGACAGTGGGCATCCTTGTCGTGTTCCTGATCTCAACGGGAAGGCTGTGAGCTTTTTCCTATTGAGAATGATATTTGCTGTGGGTCTATCATAGATAGATTTTATGAAGTTCGGGAATGTTCCCTCTATCTCTATACTTTGAAGCGTTTTAATCAGGAACGGATGCTGGATTTTGTCAAATGCTTTTTCTGCATCAATTAAGAGGACCATGTGGTTCTTCTCTCTTCTCTTATTGATTTGTTCTATTACGTTGATTGATTTGTGAATGTTGAACCATCCTTGTAACCCAGGGATGAATCCCACCTGCTCATGGTGGATAATGTTTTTAATGTGCTGTTGGATCCTGTTTGCTAGGATCTTGTTGAGAATCTTAACATCCATATTCATCAGTGATATTGGTCTGAAATTCTCCTTTTTGGTGTGGTCTTTGCCTGGTTTGGGGATCAAACCAGGTAATGCTGGCTTCATAAAAAGAGTCTGGAAGTTTTCCTTCTATTTCAATTTTTTGAAACAGCTTCAGGAGAATAGGTGTTATTTCTTCTTAAATTGGGGGGGAGATGAACCATGAGAGACTATGGACTCTGAAAGTCTGGTAGAATTCCCCAGGGAATCCGTTAGTTCCTGGGCTCTTGTTTTTTGGGAGGTTTTTGATCACTGCTTCAATCTCGTCACTAGATATCGGTCTATTCAGGTTCTCAATTTCTTCCTGGTTCAGTTTTGGGAGTTTATAGTTTTCCAGTAATGCATCCATTTCATCTAGGTTGCTTAACTTATTGGCATATTACTGTTGATAATAACTTCTGATGATTGTTTCTATTTCCTTGGTGTTAGTTGTGATCTCTCCCTTTTCATTCATGATTTTATTAATTTGAGCTTTCTCTCTTTTCTTTTGGATTAGTGTGGCCAATGGTTTTTCGATCTTATTGATTCTTTCAAAAAACCAGCTTCTAGTTTCATTGATATGTTCTACTGTATCTCTAGTTTCTACCTCATTAATCTCTGCTCTAATCTTGATTATTTCCCTTCTTGTGTGTGGAGTTCGTTTAATTTGTTGTTGATTCTCCAGTTCTTTAAGGTATAGAGACAGCTGATGTATTCTGGATTTTTCAATTTTTTTAAAATTTATTTATTTGTCAGAGAGAGAGGGAGAGAGAGAGTGAGCACAGGCAGACAGAGTGGCAGGCAGAGGCAGAGGGAGAAGCAGGCTCCCTGCCGAGCAAGGAGCCCGATGTGGGACTCCATCCCAGGACGCTGGGATCATGACATGAGCCAAAGGCAGCTGCTTAACCAACTGAGCCACCCAGGCATCCCTGATCCAAGCATTCTTAAGCAAGGTGGTCTTTAGCTTCCAGGTGTTTGAGTTCCTTCCAAACTTTTCCTTGTGATTGAGCTCCAGTTTCAAAGCATTGTGATCTGAGAATATGCAGGGAATAATCTCAGTCTTTTGGCATCGGTTGAGTCCTGATTTGTGACCCAGTATGTGGTCTCTTCTGGAGAAGGTTCCATGTGCACTTGAGAAGAATGAGTATTCTGTTGTTTTAGGGTGGAATGTTCTGTATATATCTATGAGGTCCATCTGGTCCAATGTATCATTCAATGCTCTTGTTTCTTCATTGATTTTCTGCTTGGATGATCTGTCTATTACTGAGAGAAGCATGTTAAGATCTCCTACTATTAATGTATTCCTATCAATATGACTCTTTATCTTGATTAATAGTTTTCTTATGTAATTGGCTACTCCCATATTGGGGGCATAGATATTAACAATTGTTAGATCATCTTGGTGGATAGTCCCTTTAAGAATTATGTAGTGTCCTTCTGTATCTCTGACTACAGTCTTTAGTTTAAAATCTAATTTATCTGATATGAGAATCGCTACCCCGGCCTTCTTTTGAGGCCCATTGGCATGAAAGATGCTTCTCCATACCTTCACTTTCAGTCTGGGTGTATCCTTAGGCTCAAAATGGGTCTCTTTTAGACAACATATGGATGGGTCCTGTCATTTTATCCAATCGGCAACCCTGTGTCATTTTATGGGTGCATTTTGGCCATTCACATTGAGAGTGATTATTAATAGATACACTTTCATTGACATCATGTTACCTTTGAAGTCTTTTTTTCTGTAGATTGCCTCTATATTTCTGTTCAATGATATTCTTAGGATTTTTCCTCTTTTATAGAACCCCCCTTAATATTTCCTCAGTGTCAGCTTGGTGGTCGCATACTCTTTTAAGCCTTGCTGGTCTTGGAAACTCTTTATCTCTCCATCCATTTTGAATGTCAGTCTTGCTGGGTAAAGTATTCTTGGCTGCATGTTCTTCTCATTTAGTGCCCTGAATATATTTTTCCAGCCCTTTCTGGCTTGCCAGGTTTCTGTGGACAGGTCTGATGTCATTCTGATGGGCTTTCCTCTGTACGTAAGGAGCTTCTTTGTCCTAGCTGCCTTCAAGAGAGTTTCTCTACAATTATAATTCCTCATTCTTACTATTAGGTGTCTCGAGGACTTTCAAGAATCTATAATCTTGAGAGGAGACCATTCTGCCTCTAGTACATGAACGCTGGTTCCATTTGCAAGATTGGGAAAATTTTCATGGAGAACTTGTTCCACTATATCTTCTAGACGTCTTTCTTTCTTCTCCCCTTCAGGGATTCTAATAATTCTGACGTTGGGACATTTCATGGCATCATTTATTTCCCTGATTCTGTTTTCATGGCTTCTAAGCTGTTTGTTCCAAGCTTCCTCCTGATCCTTTCTCTCTATCTGTTTGTCCTCCAGATCACTAATTCTATCTTCTGTCTCAGTTACGCTAGCTTTTAGGGAATTTAGATTAGATTGGAACTCATTGAGAGCATTGTGAACATTATCCCTGGTGGCTTTCAGTTCTGCCCTAACATTGTGAACATCATCCTTGGTGGCTTTCAGTTCTGCCCTAATCAATTCCGTTTGGTCATCCATGGATTTCTCCAACCTAGCTATTGCCTGGATAATTGTTAGCCTGAATTCCCTTTCTGACATATTGTCTATGTAGGTAACCATTATCTCTGTTGCAAAAGGCCCATCCTCTGAATTTTTCTTCTGTTGGGCATTCCTTCTCCTAGTCATTTTGGTGAGAGATAGCTAGGTGGATGTAGCTGGATGTATTGACTGTGGTGTAGTCAAGGTGCACCCTGGAATGCTTCTGAGCAATGAAGAGTCCCCACCCAAATGAAAGAAAAAAAGAAAGAGAGAAAAAAGAAAAAAGAGAGAGAGACAGGAAAAAAAAGAAAGAGAAAAGAGAAGGCTCAGCTCGAATGGGCCGTAAGGTAAGATTTATGAAGTATACAAACAAAAACAGACAACCAGAAAAACTGATAAAAGTATATGACAAGAGAAAAAAAAAAAATATATATATATATATATAAAAGCAAAACAAACAAACAAACAAAGAACCTCGTCTAAAAGAACCCCAAGTATAAGATTTATATACTACCAGGACAAACACAAATACACAGAAATACTGGTGGAAGAAAAAGATGGGAGAGCAGTTATAAATTCTCAGTGTCAGCGAGGAAGGTTATTTTGATTCTTCCTGGATGTATCTTGATATCTTTGTTAAAGACTCAATTTTCCTAAGATAACGGGGGATTAAAAATTGGTTTACCTATAGGAGTAGCATTGATTGGGGAAAGGGGATTACCTTGAAGTTTAACTCTATATGAATATTAAAAAATAAAAATAGGGGCGCCTGGGTGGCTCAGTGGATTAAGCCTCTGCTTTCGGCTCAGGTCATGATCTCAGGGTCCTGGGATCAAGCCCTGAATCGGGCTCTCTGCTCAGCGGGGGCCTGCTTCCCTTCCTCTCTCTCTGACTGCCTCTCTGCCTGCTTGTGATCTCTGTCTGTCAAATAAATAAATAAAATCTTTTAAAAAAATAAATAAAAATAAAAATAAAAGAATGAACTAAACTAAACTAAACTAAAATTTAAAAAATTAAAAAAATAGAGGGGCGCCCAGGTGGCTCAGTGGGTTAAAGCCTCTGCCTTCAGCTTAGGTCATGATCCCAAGGTCCTGGGATCAAGCCCCGAGTGGGGCTTTCTGCTCAGTGGGGAGCCTGCTTCCTCCTCTCTCTGCCTGCCTCTCTGCCAACTTGTGATCTCTCTCTGTCAAATAAATAAATAAAATCTTTTTAAAAATTACAAAAATAGAAAAGCAAAAGAAAAACACTGGTATATGCATCAAAAAGTTCAGGTTAAAAGGTTATTATGGAATTTGATGAACTGGACATCTCACTGTGATGGTAAATAGGCTAAAAAATTATCTATATAACAATAAAAATTTAAAAATGAACCAGAATAGTGGGAACGAATTAAAAATAAAAGTTGTATCTATGAAGTAGTGGTGGTGGTTCTCTTGTCATTTTTTTTGTCTCCCCACCCCATTGGCTTTCTGGGGGAGGGGCCTGCCACGTGGGTTTTCAGGCAGCGTTTCCTGAGTTAAGTCCTCCCACCCCTCTCAAGAGGGTGAGCTCTGAGGAAACCAGTTTTTCAGGCTTTTGTTCTCTGGAGGTTTTTATGTTTGTTTGTTCGTTTGTTTTCTCTCCACTTGGAGGCTCTTGATGGTTTTTGGAGGTTTAGAGGAAAGCAAACTGCACCCAGACCTCCCTCTCAGAGAGAAGACTCAGTCTGTTCCCCTCTGGGTGCTGCAGAGCACATAAGTTCTCCCTTGGCCACTGGCAGAGCACGTTCCCAGTCACAGTCCCTGGGGACACAGGACCTCCTGCTTGTACCCAAACCCACAACAGTGGCGGCTGTCTGGGCAGCTCCAGACTGCCAGAGAGGTTCCAAGCAGCAATTGCACATGAGATTTTCCCGCTGGGCAGACAGGGAGTACTCAACCTTTCCTGGACCTAGAGTTCCCAGCTGGTGACTGCACACACCTCTCTCAGGGGAGGGGGTGGGGCGCGTCTCAGGCTCTGATAGCACAGCGCAGTGCATGGGTGGGGACTTCAAAAAGGCTGTGTTTCTGCTGGCTGGTGAGGCTCCCAGCTCCTCAAGGGAGCCACACCCCATGCACCCTCAGGCTCGCTCGCTCGAGGCTCAGGGACCAAGACCTGGTTTCTTCACCGCACTCTCTCTGGCTTAGCGCCAGGGGTGGCTGTCCTCGGTCTGGGGACTTAAGCCCCTGTCCCTAACCGCCCCAATTCCCACAATTTCCCCCCGTGATCCTTTGCTCTTTTTGAGTGCTTTCAACCAGACTCCAAGTTAATGCTGGTCCCCAGTCGTAGGGCACTCTCGTATTGGGGTATTGCTTTCCAATGGGTGGCTTCTGGTGGCTCCCTCCCCCTTTTGTTTATCTTCTGATACCAGTCTGACTTTCCCACTCCACTTTACCTGCCCACTGGCATCTTCTTCCCCTGTAGAGATCCAGAAGTGTATAATTCTAATCTCAGGCTGATTTCATGGGTGATCAGAGTTCCTTGGTAGGTAATCAGCTGACTTTAGGGTACAGGTTAAAACGGCGCCTCCTCCTAGTTCTCTGCCATCTTGTCTCTCTCTATAGTCTCTTGTGGTATGCCTCCCTCTCTGTTTTTACCTTTTTTCCCCTTCCCTTCCTCTATGTTCATCTGTTTTGTTTCTTAAATTCCACATATGAATGAAATCATGTGGTATTGGTCTTTCTCTGAGTGACTTATTTCACTTAGCATAATACCCTTTAGTTCCATCCACATTGTTGCAAATGACATGATTTCATTTTTTTAATGTGTGGTAGTATTCTATTGTTTATATATGCCATATCTTCTTTATCTACTCATCAGTCAGTAGACATTTGGGCTGTTTCTATAATTTGGCTTTTGTTGATAATTCTGATGTAAACATCAGGGTGCATGTGTCCCTTCAAAACAGTTTTTGTATGCCCTTTAGGTAAATATTAGTAGTGCAATTACTGGGTCATCGGGCAGTTCTATTTTTAACTTTTTTAGGAACCTCCATGCTATTTTTCAGAGTGGCTGCACCAGTTTGCATTCCCAACAGTGTAAGAGGGTTCCCTTTTCTCTGCATCCTTGCCAACACCTATCATTTCCTTTGTGGTTAATGTTAGCCATTCTGATGGGTGTGAGGTGGTATCTCATTGTGGTTTGATTTGTATTTACCTGAAGATGAGTCATGTTGAGCATCTTTTCATGTGTTTGTTAGTCATCCGGGTATCTTCTTTGGCAAAATACCTGTTTGTGTCTTCTGCCCATTTCTGGACTTGATTATTTGTGTTGTGGGTGTTGAGTTTGATAAGTTCTTTATAGATTTTGGATGCTAGCCCTTTATCCCATATGTCATTTGTGAATATCTTCTCCCATTCTGTAGATTGCTTTTTAGTTTTGTCTATTGTTTCCTGCACTGTGCAGAAGCTTTTTATCTTGATAAAATCCCAACAGTTCATGTTTGCTTTTGTTTCCCTTGCCTCTGGAGACTTGTCTAGGCAGAAGTTGCTATGACCAAGGTCAAAGAGGTTGCTGCCTCTGTTCTCCAGGATTTTAACGATTTTCTGTCTCACATTTAGGTCTTTCAACCATTTTGAATTTATGTTTGTGTGTAGTGTAGGAGAGTGGTCCAGTTTCATTCTTTTTGCATGTGTCTGTCCAGCTTTCTCAGCAGCATTTGTTGAATAGTTTCCTTTTCCCACTGGATATTCTTTCCTGCTTTGTCAAAGATTAGTTGAACATGTAGCTTTGGGTACATTTCTGTGTTGTCTGTTCTGTCCGTTGATCTGTGTGTCTGTTTTTGTAGCAGTACCGAACTGTCTTGATGACTATAGCTGTATAATACAACTTGAAGTCTGGAATTGTGATGCCTTCAGCTTTGCTCTTCTTTTTCAAGATTGCATCGCTATTCAGGGTTTTGTTCCATACCAATTTTAAGATTGTTTGTCCTAGCTCTGTGAAAAACAGAGGGATTGCATTAAATGTGTATTGCTTTGGGTAGTATAGACATTTTAACAGTATTCGGTCTTCCAATCCATGAGCATGGAGTGTTTTTCCATTTCTTTGTGTCCTCCTCGTGTGTCCTCCTCGATTTCTTTTGTAAGTGTTCTGTGGTTTTCAGAATATAGATCTTTTACCTGTAGTGTTAAATTTATTCCTATTTCTTTATCCACGTATCTGTTGATGGACACTTAGGTTGTCTCCGTGTCTTGGCTGTTGTAAATATGTTGCAGTGAAGATGATGGTACACCAGGATGCCTGGGTGGCTCAGTCCATTAAGCAGCTACCTACAGCCCAGGTCATGATCCCAGTGTCCTTGCATCCCACATTGGGCTCCTTGCTTGGTGGGGAGCCTGCTTCTCCTTTTGCCCCTGCCTGCCGCTCTGCCTGCCTGTGCTCTCTCTTTCTCTCTCTGACAAGTAAATAAAATCTTTAAAAAAAATGATGGTGATACACCATCCTGAAGATAGTAATTTCATCTCCTTCAGTTATATTCCCAGAAGTGGGGTTGAGGGATCAGATGGTAGTTTTATTTTTATATTTTTGAAGTAACTTCCCTGTTTTCCATAATGACTTCACGAATTTACATTCCCACCAACAGTATGCCAAATTTACATTTTCTCCACATCCTTGCCAATGCTTGTTTTCTCTTGTCTTTTTGATGATTCTAATAGGTGTGAGGTAATATCTCATTGTGGTTTTGATTTGCATTTCATGATGCTTATTGATGTGGAACATCTTTTTGTGAACCTGTTGGCCATCTGTATGTTTTATTTAGAAACTTTCTATTCAGGAATGCTGGAGTGGCTCAGTTGGTTAAACATCTGCCTTCAGCTCAGGTCATGATCTCAGGGTTGTAAGATGAAGTCTGGCATTGGGGGTCCTTGCTCAGCAGGGAACCTGCTTCTCCTTCTGCCTGCTGCTCCCCCTGCTTGTCTCTCTCTCTCTATCTCTCTCTCTCTCTGACAAATAAATAACTGAAATCTCTAAAAAAAAGAAAATGTAACTGGGTGATGGGTATTAAGGAGGGCACATGTTGGCTTGAGCACTGGATGTTATGTGCAACTAATGAATTGTTGAACATTACAACAAAAAGTTATGATGTACTATATGTTGGCTAACTGAACATAAAATAAATAAGTAAATACTCAGTTCCTCTGCCAATTTTTAAATTAGATAGGGTTTTTTTTTTTTGCTGTTGCGTTATATGAGTTTATCATATATTTTGGATATTATCAGATACATGGCTTATAAGTATTTCATTCCATAGGTACTGGAATTTTTCATTTTGTTGTTGCTTGCTTTGGGGGCAGAAGCTTTTTCTTTGATGTAGACACAATTTAATTTGTCCAATTGTGGCTTGTGTTTTTGGTGTCTTAATTGTTGCCAAGATCAATGTCAAGGAGCTTTCCCTCTGTTTTCTTCTAGGAGTTGTATGGTTTTCAGGTGCTATGTTTAAGTCATTAATCTACTTGTAATTAATTTTGTGAGTGGTGTAACATATAGGGTTCAATTTCATTCTTATGCATGGGGATATATAGTTTTTTTATTATTTTTTTTTTAACATCCTAATTTTATTTTTTTCATATTCCAAGATTCATTGTTTGTGCACCAAACCCAGTGCTGCCTGCAATATGTGCCCCCCTTAATACCCACCACCAGGCTCACCCATCCCCCCACCTCTCTCCCCTCCATAACCCTCAGTTTGTTTCTCAGACTCTGCAGTCTCTCATCTTTTGTCTCCCCCTCCAGTTTACCCCAATTCACTTTTCCTTTCCTTCTCCTAATGTCTTCCATGTTACTTCTTATGCTCCACAAATAAGTGAAACCATATGATAAATGGCTTTCTCTGCTTGACTTATTTCATTCAGCATAATCTTCTCCACTGCCATCCATGTTGATAAAAAAAAAGTTGGGTATTCATCCTTTCTAATGGAGGCATAATATTCCATTGTGTATATGGACCACATTATTTATAGTTTTTTAAATAAAATATTTATTTATTTTAGAGAGAGAGAGAGAGATACCAGGGGAAGGGGCAGAAGAAGGGGGAGAGAGAGAAACTCAAGCAGATTACCTGACAATCTTAGAGCCTAACATGTGGCTTGATGCCATGACCCTCAGATCATGACTTGAGCTGAATCCAAGAGTTAGACACTCAACTGACTGAGTCACCCAGGCACCCCTATAGTTTTTCCTAAATCATTTACTAAAAAGACTGTCTTTTTTCCTTTGAGATTCCTTGGCTGCTTTGTTAAATACAAGCTGATTATATATGTGAGGGTTTATTCTGGGCTCTGTCTCCTGTTCCACTGGTCTGTGTGTGTGCTTTAATGTTAGTACCACACAGTTTTTTTTTATTATATTTTTGCATTTCTTTTTTTATTTCATTTCTTTTCAGCATAACAGAATTCATAGTTTTACACCACACCCAGTGCTCCATGCAATGTGTGCCCTCCATAATACCCACCACCTGACACAGTTTTTTTTTAAGATTTTATTTATTTATTTAACAGAGAGAGGGAGAGATCACAAGTAGGTCGAGCAGCAGGCAGAGAGAAGGGGGAAGCAGGCTCCCTGCTGAGCAGAGAGCCCAATGCAGGGCTCAATCCCAGGACCCTGAGATCATGACCTGAGCCGAAGGCAGATGCTTAACTGAGCCACCCAGGCGCCCCCATAGTTTTGATTACTATAACTTTGTAGTGTGGTTTGAAATCAGGACATGTGATGCCTCCATCAGAAGTGTCCAGAAATCACTTCAAGCTTCCAGAGGAGCCCAGTCACATCACAGATATATTTGGGAAACAATTTGGGAAAGTATGCAGTTAAACACTTTCCAGGGAGAAAATGGGAGCCTTATGTTTCTACCTCCTCTTTCTGTGCTGAACCCGAGGGGGAGGGTGGGATAACCATGAGAAGTACTCATAGAGTCCTGAAAAAACTGCCTCTTGGTTTTCTGTAGTATCTGGGAACTTAGAAACAGAAAGCCACACTGCCTTCACAGCTAGAAGATTTGGGAGCCAGTCCCTCAGGTTTGCCATACAAGTTGGGACCCTGTGTGTGGTCTTAAACTTTCACTCTTCAGGGAGATGCTGAGTTGGGGATTCTCTCCTGGCCTGGTAAGGTGCTGTCCCAGGGGTGGGGTCGATGGTGTAAGCATACCTTTGCTTTTCCTACCTGTTTAGAGGTCAGTATTTTCTCAGTCCTCTGATACATAGGAGTCACCCAACCAGTTTCTGGATTTCTCTCAGAGGGAATTAATTTCTGTGTACCTGTACAGTGAGTGTGTTCCCAGGAGGAGGGGTGCCAGGAAACTTCTCTTCTGTCATATGGCTGGTGTTGGTGAGAATTCATTAAGTTTAAACATTTAGCCAGACCAATATAAGGTCAAATTTATTTAATATGTAGTATTGGGCAATGTAAAGGAGTGTTAAAAAAAAAGACACATTAGGATCCTACAAAAATGACAGTTTATAGGACAAAAATGATCAGATACTGGAAATCAAATACTGGTGGCATCAGTCTAATACCTGCCTCCATGGCCACATTGCCCCCTCCTTTTCTCTGTGTCTCCTTCACTTCTACCTGTTTTATAAGGAAACATACGATTTCTATTTAGGGCTCACCCAGATAACCCAGTGTAAGTGCATCCTTTGCAAAGACCCCTTTTCCAAGTAAGTTCTGATACCATTCATCCTTTTATCATATGAGGTACTAATCACAAATTAGGGGGATTAGGACATGGGCATATCATATTGAGGGCCCCCATTTCACCTCCTACAGATGTGCTTTGATTGACTATAAGAGGCCTATTCTCATCTGATACTGGGAAGGACAGTTTCTTGTCCCTGGGCGTCATGTTCAAGCATGACATCTATATTTGTTGCCACCACCTTGTGACTGGAGGAGAACCAGTCCTAGGAAAAAGCCACCAAATGCAGAACAGAGTGAAGCCTACTCCCCTGTTTCACATTCCCTGTCTTGAAGTTTTAATAATGACAAAAAAATGTTTCCTGTTCAATCATATTAGGGATAGGTAGTTTTCTCTTCTTAGAACTGAAGACTTCCTCACTGATGAAGCAGAAATAACTCACAATTATTTCAGAATGAGATTATATCATTATACCAATCTTACGGATAATGAAACTGAGTATAGTGGATGGATGCTAATGTTACCTCAAGGGAATACAGTTTACCAATGACTGGTCTCCATAATTTCTAAATCAGCATGTGAAAGGTGAACTCCCTTGCCTCACTGTAGGCCTGACTTTGGGTTTTATTTATTTATTTTTATTTTTTTATTTTTTTAAAGATTTTGTTTATTTGACAGATAGAGATCACAAGTAGGCAGAGAGGCAGGCAGAGAGAGAGGAGGAAGCAGACTCACCCCTGATCAGAGAGCCCGATGCAGGGCTCCATCCCAGGACCCTGGGATCATGACCCAAGCTGAAGGCAGAGGCTTTAACCCACTGAGCCACCCAGGCGCCCCACGACTTTGGGTTTTAATTGACATGATCTAATCACAGGATTAGGTGGAAGCCAGTCTCTATATAAGACCACAGTCATGCTTCTATCCTTTTCTGAGCTATCCATATTCCACAACTTTCCTTCTAAGAGTCATCATATAAACATTATAAACTTTGACCTCTGCCTCAGATTCTACCTCTATGGAGCTGAGAAAAACCTTGAAGTAAGAATTGAAATAATTTGTCAAGCATAAAAAAGTTGAATAAAAGTAGGGACGCCTGGGTGGCTCAGTTGGTTAAGTGGCTGCCTTCAGCTCAGGTCATGATCCCAGCATCCTGGGATCAAGTCCCACATCAGGCTCCTTGCTTGGCAGGGAGCCTGCTTTTCTCCCTCTGCCTCTGCCTGCCACTCTGTCTGCCTGTGCTTGCTCTCTTGCTCTCTCTCTCTCTCTGACAAATTAAAAAAATCTTAATAAAAAAATTAAAGAAAAAAAAGTTGAATAAAAGTAAAAGTTAGGTTTTAACACTAAGGTAAAATATACATCATGTTAGAAGCATTTGGTGACAGAAGTAGCAGGCATTCTGGTTCTCCTGTGATTTGTATAACTTTGATTTATTCTTACAATGCAGTCCAAGGTACATGGCCCAATCACAGAAAAGAAGGTATCCTTCTGGCCAGTTTCTTCAAGGCACCCTGCATGTCACTATTCCTCAGACTGTAAATAAAGGGGTTCATCATTTGTGGAATCACGATGTACATCACTGAAGCCATGGTATTCCTCCTGGAAGAGTCACTAACTGCAGAATTAATGTACACTCCAACAGCCGTCCCATAGAACAAGGACACAACTGACAGGTGAGACCCACAGGTAGAGAAAGCTTTATACTTTCCACTATCTGATGGCATTCTCAAAACAGAGGAGAAAATTTGAGTGTAAGAGAAAATGATTCCAGAGAGAGGAACACCCCCAAGTAAGCAAGCCAAAACATACACCAAGATATTATTGATGAAAGTATCAGAACAGGCAAGCTTGACAACTTGAGCAAGCTCGCAGAAGAAGTGGGGGATGTTCAGGTCCTTACAGAAGGATAGCCGTAGCACCATCAGGCTATGGAGCAGGGCATTGGCAATGCTAATGAGCAAGGAGAGCAC
>PISX010023426.1:0-29781 GCA_004024625.1 Mellivora capensis
GAAAGAGCCTAGATGTCCATCAACAGATGAATGGATAAAGAAGATGTGGTATATATACACGATGGAATACTATGCAGCCATCAAAAGAAATGAAATCTTGCCATTCGCAACGACGTGGATGGAACTAGAGGGTATCATGCTTAGTGAAATAAGTCAATCAGAGAAAGACAACTATCATATGATATCCCTGATATGGGGATTTTTTTTTTTAAATCACTTTTACCTGTAATGATCAAACATGGCAAAATCTTGGCCTCTCTGGATGCCTCCTGGGAGGAACTATGGGACAAGCCAGGGACGGCCTAGATTAGAAGCTGCTATCGGAATCACCAGGTCCAGAGACTAAGTGTTTATATTGGTATTGAGTACTTACTAGTCCAAATCAAGTTGACAGGGAATCATTGATAAGACAGTAGATGGAACACAAATTAACATAGGCTGGTTTGGGAGGGAATTTAGCCCTCTTGGAGAGGCACTTCAGCATAGTGGGGACAAGCATGGGCTCTAGAGCCAGATTGTCCCAATCCCAATTCTACTACTTTACCATTTTGGCTCGTTTCTTCAACCATAAATGGGGGTTATGCTAATATTCATTCCTAGCATCATTGTAAAGATTACATGAGCTAATATGCAGACAGCATTTAGAACAACACATAGTATAAGTTATGTAAGTATTAGCTTTATTATTATGGAAGCCAAAAATATTTGAGAAAGGTAGCCACATTAAAAGCAATGGAAAAGCAGAGATCAGGTCTGGCCCAGCCCCAACTTGCTGATTCTGAGAAGGGACTAGAGAGCATGAAGAAAAAGATGGGCACCACAGATTTTATGGTTTTGTTCTTAATGGAATGCAAATACAAATCATTTATCAGTGTGAAACTACACAAGAGCTCTTTACCCGAAGTTAAATTTAAATTTAAATCTTAGTTATTAACTAGCATAATGCTAGGTTTCAGAAGAGAGAATGTATGTGGGCTTTGAGATGAGCATCTTTTATAGTGAAACAAAACCCATGGGAACAGCTTGCCGGGGAGTAAGTTGGGGGAATAGTGGAAATATCAGTGATCCAGTCTGGCCCTTCAGACCCCTTTGACATTTTTGTGCCCCTCTCTACCTTTCATGTGCTTTTGTTCCCCATTACTAGCACCTGCAGTCCTCTAGAAGACTTCATTTGGCCTACTGATCCAGAAATGCCTGTTAATCAATCTGCCCCAGGTGGTGGTTAGTTGATGGGCACAGAGGTATAAAAGCCAACTCCCTTGCTTCAAGTTCCCCTGTGGGATCAGGTTGAGCCTCCTTTCTGTAGGGCCTTGTTTGGCCTCCCCTTCCCTGTCTTTCTTCCTCCATTTCCTTCCTGGCTTCCCTAAGGAAGAAATAATAAATAATAAGTAAATCACGTGCACTTGAATCCTTATTTCAAAGTCTGCTTCTGTGGAGCCTGACCTAAGACAGAACTAAAGATAATTTTTGTCTTATTTTATAATTAATGATCTGTAATTAGGGCAGGCTCTGGGGACAGAAGATCTGAGTTCAAATCTTGTCTTGGCACTTAGCTGTGCCAACTTCTCTGTGCCTCCTCATCTGTGAATGTTTTTAATTTAATTCTTCTTGACACAACCAAGAGTTACCTTGGATTCTGTGTCACCTAGGTAGAGGAACAAATCCACATTTGATGAATGCTGGGCACAGGGCTAGATATCATCAATACTATCTCATGTAATCTTCACAACAACCAGAAGGGGCATGTATGCTCACCTCTATTTCACGATGAAGAATTTGTGAGTCAGAGAAGTTATTTGCTCAATATTACACGAAATTAGTCTTTAAATTCACAGAAGCTAATGTAGAATGTATAATTATAAGAAGGATTCCCCCAAAAAGGTAAAATTCTGTTATGCATAATGTCCTTAGTTGTATAAAGATGACTTCCATTCTGGACTATAAAAGGTATCTACAAGCACATCCTCCATAGTAGGACTGCAATAAATATTGAGACAGTGCAAAGATATGTGAAACAGACCCTACTAAATGATATTGTTGAGAGATGGCAACTCGAGTTTTCCAGGAGAAAAGAGAGAAAAAGGTGCAGATAAAGACTGGTCTACTAAACATCACTGGCAGGAGGGAAATCAGAGAAGGGGCAGTGGGCTCTCAGTGTTAAAATATGATGGGAAATCAAACGAAGTGAAAAAGGAACCACTGGAGAAATGGAGACATAAACTTCTGAGAACAGTGGTAATCATCATTTCTCCAAGATTGGCGCCAGGAAAAACTCTCTGCAAGTTGTGATTAGCATAATTGCCAGGGTAAACCAAATAAAAACTCAAGTGTGTTAGTCCAGGTCCTTCAGAAAGCAGACACCGAGATGAGATTAAACATTTGATTAGGAGGAGTGCCTATATGAAAGCAAGTAGGGAGGGAGCCAAAAAAGGCTGGCAGAACCTTAAGACTCCAATACAAATCAACTTCAAGCGGAGGCAAGAGGGGGAGAAGGTTGCATGGAAGTGTCCTAGGAATGGGGTACAGGCTAGTGAAGGGTCAGCAAAACCATCAGGAAGGCTTTGAGTCTACTGAGTCTACTCTGACACTGGTAGGAGTCCTGTGGCCGTGTGAATGGGGCTGCCTCAGTATCCCCCCACTGCACTCCTTCACTGACAGGGAGCAACCCATGTAAGGCATGGACTTGAACAAAGATGTCATTGAATTTCAAAGTTTAGCAGCTGTGACCCTCAGTCAATTACAATTGCACCTTGCAGTAGAAGGTCTGGGAGATGCATTCTCATGGCTGCCTTATCAAGTTCCCAAAAGTGTCTGAATGTTACAAAGCTACATCCCTTTTATTCTCAGTGTTTCCTAGAAAAATCATGCAATTAGTCACCTTTTTTGAGTACATATGTGCAGCAATCCCTACACTCTGGATACCTCACGTTTTTCTTCTTTTGTAGTCCTCGAAGTAGCCCTGTGAGGGAAATACTCTTACTCCCCCTCCAGAGATGAAGAATCCAAGGCTTGGAGAAGTTAAAAACTTACCCATTAATACAAAGATATTTAGGGGTAATGCCAAGATTCAACTCAGGCACTCTGACTTCTGGTGCTAATCGTCATACTATAAATTATAACAATAGTACCAACTTCGGTATTAGATAAGATTCTTCTGAAAATTTGGTGAGCCAATACATGTAAAGACCCTTAACATAGGGGGACCTGGCTGGCTCAGTGGGTTAAGCCTCTGCCTTCGGCTCAGGTCATGATCCCAGGGTCCTGGGATCAAGCCCCGCATCGGGCTCTCTGCTCATCGGGGAGCCTGCTTCACACCCCCCCTGCCTGCCTCTCTGCCTACTTGTGATCTCTCTGTCAAATAAATAAAATTAAAAAAAAAAATTTAAAAAAAAAACCCTTAACACAGTGTCTGTCCAGGTAGGAAGAGCTCGAGGAATGTTGTTATTTGGTAGTTAAGCCAGGACTCACAAGCAACTCTGATCAATGCTAACATCTGTACTCTTGGTCACGGGTGCTGAACAGTCATCCATGTAAATTCAGTGTTTCAATCAGATAGCATTAGGAACAGCTGAAGAACAGTATTTAAAAAAAGAAAAAGAGGGGCGCCTGGGTGGCTCAGTGGGTTAAAGCCTCTGCCTTCGGCTCAGGTCATGATCCCAGGGTCCTGGGATGGAGCCCTGTCGGGGCTCTCTGCTCAGTGGGGAGCCTGTTTCCCTCCCTCTCTCTGCCTGCCTCTCTGCCTACTTGTGCCCTCTGTCTATCAAATAAATAAAATCTTTTAAAAGAAAGAAGGAAAGAAAGAAAGAAAGAAAGAAAGAAAGAAAGAAAGAAAGAAAGAAAGAAAGAAAGAGAGAGGAGGGCTCTACAATGAAACTTTCGTTCAAGAAATAATATCCGTCACACAGATAGAATTCAATGATAGGAGATACTAAAAATGTAAGTTATGCTTTCTTTGGTTCCCTAGGGAAGAAAGTCACACAGGTGTGGCCTGTTTACTGCCTATCATAAATGGAAATAGGTAAGATTTATGAGACTGCCAATGGGAAAAGGTTGAGACAAGTTACTCTCTACGGTTTTTTTTAAGAAGAAAGCAGAAAGGGAGAAAAAAAAATGTTTGCAGGAAAAGATATCTGGACTTCTGCTTATGACCAAGATGGAGTAAGAGGGACAAGATATACCCTCCTGCCAGGAAGAACCAAAAAATCAGAAAACAATGTGAAACAATGGCTTTTAGACGTTGGACTCTGACAACATAGGTCAGGGTTACCGAACGAGGGGAAACACACAAGCTGAGTCCTATGAGTCCTATGAGGGACCCCAGGTGGAGCTTGGTAGTCAACCGAGTTGAGGAGATGGAGATAGAGCACACACTGTTAGTCTAGAGAAACCAAGGTGTCCGGAATTAACAGAGCAGAATGCTGAAGAGAGGGAGCTACATAAAGAGAGGACTCTAGCCATTTGCAGAGGGTCCCCCTTGGGTCCTCAGTTTAATAAGTGCACATCTGTGAGGAAAATGCTGAAGGACAGGGTAAGAACCACCCAAAAGGAGCAGAGGGAGCCAATACTGGAGCTCATAAAGGCTGGGAATAGTTCAGGTTCTACAAGCCAGAATGGGAAAAAAATCTCATCACCCATGGGGTATCGAGTGGAATATTCAGAAGGTTCCTCCTTCAGTAATGGGGCAAAATTGGCCCTAAACGAAAGGCTGCTCCGGTCTCAATTAACAAAGCTTCAAAGCAAGGCTTGAAACAATCATACTGTTTTCACAGCTGCATCTCAATGGAACTCAAGAATATTTATGAGAATAAAAAATATCCATCACCCAACAGGTAAAACACAGTGAATGACATCCAATCAAATATTACCAGGTATACAAAGAAGCAGGAAAATATGACAACCCCTAATGAAAAGAAAAACCAATCAAAAGAAAAATATCCAGAACTGATAGGGATACAAATGTAGACTAATAGGCAAAGATATTAAAATTGATACTGTAACTATATCTGTATGTCCAAGAAGATAGAGAAAAAATTAGACGTTTTAAGTAGAGATGTGGCTTATTAATATTACCCAAATCCAACTTCTAGGGGGAAAAAAAAACATGATGTCTTAATGAAAATTCCATCAGTGGGATGGGATTAACATCAGTTTGGACACTGTAGAAAAAACAAGTAGTAAATTTGAGGACACAGCAACAGAAGCAATCCAAAATGAAATGGAATAAACAACTGGGAGAAGAAATAAACAGAACATCTCTTAACTGCGGGACAACCTCAGCAACGGAAGATCCATGTAATTGGAGATCCCAAAGCAAAGGAAGGGAAAGAAAAACCATTAAAGATGTAATGGCTGGGGACGCCTGGGTGGCTCAGTTGGTTGGACGACTGCCTTCGGCTCGGGTCATGATCCCGGAGTCCCGGGATCGAGTCCCGCATCGGGCTCCCAGCTCCACGGGGAGTCTGCTTCTCCCTCTGACCTTCTCCTCGCTCATGCTCTCTCTCATTGCCTCTCTCTCAAATAAATAAATAAAATCTTTAAAAAAAAAAAAAGATGTAATGGCTGGAAATTTTTCCAAATTTGATGAAAACCATAAACATACACAGCCAAGAAAGTTAAAAAATCTCAAGCACAGAAAAAGGTATTTTAACTGTACAACCCAAACAAATTTAGAATGGATGGATTGCACAACCATAAACATTGTCAAGATAAGGAGACAATACCTACAATCATATTCAGAACAATTAAAAGAGTTTTTATTCAGGAAGTCAGGTAAAGTAAGAAACCTCCACCCAACCATTTCAAAAACATGAGGTTATGTATAAGGAAGGAGCAATTAGAAATGTGAAAGATAAAGTTTTTTTTTTAAATATTTTATTTATTTATTTGTCAGAGAGAGAGCACAAGCAGGAGGAGTGGCAGGGGGAGGGAGAAGCAGGCTCCCTGCTGAGCAAGGAGCTGGATGTTGGATTTGATCCCAGGACCTTAGGATCATGACCTGAGCTAAAGGCAGAATCTTAACCAACTGAGCCACCCAGGCATCCCCATAAAGTTTAATATATTAAAGCATAGAATAAAGTCAAGATTAAATCCATAAAAATGGATGACTTAAATATCTCATCTGATAATGGTGAAAATATCACCATCCCTAAACTATTGCTAAGCTTTAGATCTGTACTTTCAATGATCTCTTGGCATATTCATGTTCTCAAAGTTTCTTAACTTGGTACTTACATCTTGTTATCATACTACCCACATCACCCCATCTTAGTCCTCACCTCAAATTCCTCTACTGTTGATATTTCAATCTCCATTAATCAACTACCTTCTTTCAGAATATCTTGTCCCCATCTGTTACCTCCAGCTTCCTCAAAACCAATCACCAAAGCCTGTGGATTTTACCTCTGAAATATCCTTAATATCAAGTAGTTTCTAGCCCTCCCAACCCCCGTGTCTATTCTCACTGCCTCAGGCCTTTATCAGTCCTTTAACTTTAATCTAAATATAAACCTTTTACTGAAACAAAGCATAGAAACAGAAAAGGCACAAATCCTAAGTGAACAACTTAAAAATTTTAACAAAGTGAAAATATACTTGTTTAACCGCCATCTAAATCAATGTATAGAATTTTTCCATTCCCCAGATGACTCCCTGATATTGTCTCTCAATAATTACCCATTTCCCCAAAAGGTAACCACTGTTCTAAAACCTCACACAGAAAATTAGTTTTGCCTGTTTTGTGAACTTTTATATAAGTGGAATTACACAGTCTATGATCTTGTATCTGGCTTCTTTAGCTCTGCATTATTTTTGCAAAATTCATTTCTGTTTTTAGGAGTAGCAATTATATGCATATTCCATTGCTGAAGAATGAACCACAATGTATGCATCCCTTTTACTGTTTGCCGGCATGTGGATTATTTCAAGTTTAGGGCTACTATGAATAAAGTTGATGTGAACATACCTGTAAATGTTTTCTGGTGAACTTAGCCACACGTTTGTATTAGACATAAAACTCGGAGTGAGATTGCGAGGTTAAAGGATATCCAGAGGTTCAACCTTGGTAGATACTACCCAACAACTTTACAAAATGGTTATTGAGTTTACCTTCCTGCTATTGGTACATCAGAGTTCTGATTGTTTCATGTCTACCAAAACTATTGACATCATCAATTCTCAAAGTTTTTCCATTCTGGTAGTATGTAATATTTCCCTGTGGTTTTAATTTGCATTTCCATGATGTTAAACCCCTTTTCATAAATGTATCAACTGTTTCAAAATTCTGATATATGAGGTCTTGTTTGAGTCTTGCCACTTTCAATTGGATTGTCTGTATTTCCTTAATGAGTTCTAGGAAGACCTTGTCACTTTTTTCCTCACCCTGTGGCTTGCTGTTTCAATCTCTCAGTTGGTTTTGGTTTCATTTAATCAACTTTCTAGTGATGTAATTTATATACAATTAACTGCACAGATTTTAAGTGTATAGTTCTGTGAGTTGTGACAAATGTATACACATGGGTAGTCCAACTTCAATCATTTGAGGAACTGGATATCTTAAGAATCCTGAATCTTCCAATGCACAAACATGATTTAATTCATTGTTTACTTAGATGTATTTCACTTTTTCTATGCAATGTTTTTGTAGTTTACAATATACTGGAGGTAATAGCCAGTTCAATAGGACAAAAAAAATAATTAAAAGGAATGACAAATGGATAGAACCAAAACTTTATATTAACAGTTGATATATTTTTAATGCAGAAAATTGTAAGAAAAAAATTTAACTTACAGGAATTAGTAAATGAATTTAATGAGGTCACAGAATACAAGATTAAGATACAAAAATCAACTGTCTTGCACACATTTTGTTACATTTATTCTTGCTATATTATGATAGCTGATGGCTACTATAATGGTATTGTTTTTAAATTTTATTTTCTAGTTGTCTGTTACTAATATAGAGAAAGTCAACTTCTTGTTTTCCTACCTACTATTATCTCACCCTCAAGAGCATCATGCCCAAAACCACCCATTTACCTCTCCTTTGTTGACTACTTACTTTTAAGACCCAGCTCAAAAATCATCTCCTGATTAGAACTTTCCCAGGAAAAATGAATGGCTCTGTGCTACATGCTTCTGAGAATATCTAACATGAAAAATAAATTTTTATAAAATTAGGAGATTTTTGTTAAAATGATGTTAACAGTCTCAATCTTTAGAGATTATATCATATCATGATTGTTAGACAATTATGACATTCAATATAGAATTATAGCTCTTTTAAAAACAGAAGCATTCGATTGAGAAAATATAAATGACTGAGAGCAATAAAATCATATTTTAAATTTTAGAAGGTAGATTCATCTTTTATGATTCTTTTATTTTCATGAGAAAGTTGTTCACTCATGAACCTAGAATTAATTACCAAACTCCAATTTTATTATCTACTATGCTAAAAAAGCATACAGATAATTCTTTAAACTTAAACTACAAATTACTTTTTATTAAGGTGAAATATATTTTAAATTTAGTGGCCTGCCAAGTTAACTGACAATATGTTTTAGGTGTTTCAAAAAGAAAAATGAAATACAAAATCAAAATAAATATTTTAATGAAGCAGTATGAATGCTCTTCAAAGAACTAGCAAGAAGAAGGGAGATGTAAGTAATATTTTATATTTCTCTCTCTCTTTTTTTTTTTGTTTTGGGCCTGCTTTCTGGATAAAGTATATTGCTGGTCATTGCCCTCCTTTCTGTAGGTCTAACCCTTTTAATTCTTCTAATTTAAATGAAGGGTTGAATATAAAGTTCTCAGCACAGTCGGTACCCTGGGTAAGTGCTCAAAAAATGGCAGCTATTATTCACTATATAAATAATTTCTAGAAATTAAGGCTTCCAGTAAGACATAACCATGAATAATTTAGAAGTTTTAACTGAAATGATTGATTCAAAAAAATGAGAATTAGAAAAACCTTTAGAAATGGGGTGTCCAGGTGGCACAGTTATGATGAAATTCTAGAACATAGGTGAGGTTCGGTGGGGTGAGGTCTGGAGCCGATGACCTAGAAAGAATTCTTGAGACATCCTTGGTGCAAAATGGTGGTTTACTAAAGCACGGGGACAGGACCCATGGACAGGGAGAGCTGCTGCCCTGGGTGGTGAGGGATGGCAGGTTATGTACAATGCGGTTGGGGGAAGCTGAGGGAAAGGGAGGTTTCAACAGAGCTTTCATATGCTAAAGAGGGCCTACCAGGTACCGGGATACTGGAGGTCTTGCAGCTTGATCAAGGTTGTCTTTTCCCTTTTGGCAAGCCATTAACATCAAGATAGCTGGGAGATTCTCAAGAGTTGGAAATTGGAGGGGCAGATGAACCATGAGAGACTATGGACTCTGAAAAACAATCTGAGGGTTTTGAAGGGGTAGGGGGGGCGGGGGGAGGTTGGGGGAGCCCGGTGGTGGGTATTATGGAAGGCACGCATTGCAGGGAGCACTGGGTGTGGTGCAAAAACTATGAATTCTGTTATGCTGAAAAGAAATTTAAAAAAATAAAAAAATTTAAAAAAATAAAAAATAAAAAAGACTTTAAAACTTAAAAAAAAAAAAAAAAAAAAGATAGTTGGGAGATTCCTAAAGAATGTCACATTTGTCCCACCCAGGAGTGGTGGGGGTGAAGGCAAGACTGCAAGGTGTCAGCCTTTAGCTCTGTCCTCAGCCAGCCTGCCTTCTGCTCCCTCACCAGTTAGGTGAGTGTCAGACTCTTGCTTTCAGCTCAGATTCTGTTCTCAGGATGGTGGGATTGAGCCCTGAGTCTGGCTCTGGGCTAAGCAGGGAGTCTTCTTAAGACTCACCCTCCCTCTCCCTCCACCCTTCTCTGCGCTCGCTCTCTCTCTCTAAAATAAAATAAATCTTTTTTTTTTTTAAACCTTTAGAAGTAGTCACTAAAAATATAAATTCAATAATTTGTAGTCATCCTAAATTTAAGTCTTTTGTTATTTTTTTAATACCAGTTTTAATATGCCTAAAGGAAAGCTACTTGTGGTTTAGTTAGATGTTTAATCTAAACCCTGTCATTTATATCATCTGGTATACGAAAACTGCAAAACTCTGTCATATTGAGATATTTGAACAACGTTTATGTCATACAGACAGTGATACATAACAGGACAAAATGTTATTTTGAACCAATTTATTTTTAACACATGAACATTAAGGGACTTGGCATAAAGAAAATAATTAACCACTGGAAGCATGGCTTTAAAGAACAATAACCAATTAACTTTGTATTAAGTATCTATTGGTATAACAAATTCCTGTAAACAATAGCAGCTCCAAATAACAATTAGCACTTGGGGCACCTGGGTGGCTCCCATGGTTAAGTGTCTGCCTGGGGCTCAGGTCCTAATCTCCAAGTCCTTCCATAGAGCTCTGCATTGGTTCCCTGCTCAGCGGGGAGTCTGCTTCTTCCTCTGCCTCTACCCCTGCTCGTGGTCTCTCTCTCTCAAATGAATAAGTAAAATCGTTAAAAAGGAAATAACAACAAACACTTACTATCTTAAAATTGCTTTGGTCAGAACATACCAATTTTGTGTCAGTCCTTTCCTCTTAGTATATCCCAGTGTATGTGAACTTTAAGAAGCACAATTTAAGAAGCACAGTTACAAGCCGTGGGTCTATCTTAGACTTACTTGCACAATCTCAATATCCATTTTTGGAATAAAATAATTTCACATTGGAAGTATTTTTAAATGACTGTTTCAAAAGGCTTTTTACATACCAAAGTTTCTCTTGAAAAATAGGTGCTTTGTTATTGTTGAAATGTCATACTTACTTTGAAAGGACAAAGTAAGTATGTTTATTTGTCAAAACTATGTGCTACATAGCATGGTTCTAATAGTCATTTATCTTTCCAAGAAAAGTGAGAAATTTGTCTTGTTTGTATTATGCATGCTATCTTTTAATACATCTTTATTTGTAGTTTAATTTTTCTCTTTATTCAAAAGATGGAAGTAGGATATCTAGAACTTTTTCATTATATGCTTTTCTTCAATTAGAATTTATATTTTTATTCATAGATCCTTTGGGGGGGTGTTTAATTTTATTTTATTTTTTCAGTGTTCCAAGATTCATTGTTTATGCATCGCACCCAGTGCTCCATGCAATACATCCCCTCCTTAATACCCACCACCAGGCTCACCCAACCCCCCACCTCCCTGCCCTCCAAAACCCTCAGTTTGTTTCTCAGAGTCCACAGTCTCTCATACTTCATGCCCCCCCCAACTCCGATTTCCCCCAATTCAGTTTTACTTTCCTTTTCCTAATGTCTTCCATGTTATTCCTTATGCTCAACAAGTAAGTGAAATCATATATGATAATTGACTTTCTCTGCTTGACTTATTTCACTCAGCATAATCTCTTCCAGTCCCATCCATGTTGATACAAAAGTTGGATATTCATCCTTTCTTTTTTTTTAAGTATTCATCCTTTCTGATGGAGGCATAATACTCCATAATATATATGGACCATATCTTCTTTATCCATTCCTCCATTGAAGCACATCTTGGCTTTTTCCACAGTTTGGCTATTGTGGCCATTACTGCTATGAACATTGGAGTACATATGGCTCTTCTTTTCACTACATTTTAATACATCTTTTAACTACTTTGACTAAAATTAAGCCAGGAACTTCTCTGGATTACAAAATATTTTCATAATTTAATAGTTCCACCTCTGTGATTGCTTGCTAGGTAGACATAAATTCTGCCCATCCCTGCAGTATGATTTTACAGAATTTCCCATCAAAAGGCAAAGTATTTTTCTCTAACCTTTGAAGCTGGGGTTGGCCATGTGTCTTGCTTTGGTCAATGGGAGATTAGCAAAGATGATGCAAGCAAAGGCTTAAAAAGTGGGATTCCTCTCTCTTTTCTGCTTTTTTTGCTCTTTACTGATTACCAGATGTAGAAACCCAGACTAATCTGCCAGAGGAGAGAGACCATGTGGAGCAGAGATGGATCATCCCAGCTGAGCTGCCCTACTGCCCAGCCTGCCAAGCCTGTAAGTGAAGATATCCTAAACCATACAACTCCATATGAGTCAGCTCAGACCAGAAGAATCACTCAGCCTACCCACAGAATCATGAGGAAGAATAAAGGTTGCTGTTTTAAACCACTAGGTTTTGAAGTGGTTTGTTATATAACAAGAGCTGCTTAATACACTCCATCTCAAATACAAAATATTACCCATTCTATATTCGAAGGTATTATTTTTATAAATTGACTGAAAAATGACTTCCATAGCATGTAACTGATAATCTGTCCCCAAATTCTCAAAAATAGACCAACGGTGGAAGGAACTGCTATTGACCCTTCTTCCCTCCAGAGAGCACACGTTTTCAGATTTACTGACCCTTTGAAGACACTTGTATTAATCTGTATATTACACATCAGTAAACTCAATTTATATTTTTAAGGGCTTTTTTTTCAGTTTTAGTAAAATTAAGTAAAAATAGAAACTGTACTATTTTCTTCATTTACCTCCATTTTGGAACTCAGTGGTCTAGTGAATAGTGAATGTTATGTCTATCTTTCTGCTTTCTTTTCTTCTCCCTGTCTCATAATATTGAGAAAGGAAAGAAAGGTATGGTAATTTCTATTTTTCCTTTCACCAAATACCCTATTTGTTTGATGCTGTTGAATTAACACCTGATGCTGTTCGATATTCACTTTTAATTTTGGAGTTTTCATTAAAAGTAGGAAAATAAAGTGCAATATTGTGCTCACAATTTTGTGGTAATTATGTTGAAACTCATTTTTTCAGGTTCATTGTTAGTGACCTAGACTGACCAGCCCTTCCAGTTTCCAGGGAGTGTGAGGGTTTCTGGCATTTGAGACTTTCAGAGCTAAGCCAAGGAAAGTTCCAGGCAAACTGGGATGAGTTGGTCGCCCTCACTGCTGACTGCTCAGATGGCTTTCAAAGGACTTGAGTACTTTGGTACTTCCTTTGCCCAGTGACTTCTGTTTGAGCTTCTCTGTGCAAGAGCTCTCAAGAAACTGAGAAGGGCAGTGCAAAGTAGGGGAATGTTGGGTAGCTTTCAGTTTTTAAAATAATTTTAGTAGGAAATGTGCCATAGCCATTCACTGAAATAATACCTCAGTATTCTGAGGTGTAATTTCTTAACACTGTAAGGTAATTGGAATGATTCCGAATGTTACTTGTTATCGAGTACTTTCCTCAGAGAGAAAGGTTGTACAAGCATAAATAAAATCAGATGGTTTACTAAAATGACCTGGACAGTTATGAACTTCCATTCAAAGTGCAAAGACAATTATTTAATTAAATGTTAAATAATACTTGTAGCTGCCATACTAATTTAGAGCAAAGTTACATTGAAGTTACATTTATATATACTATATATATATATATATATGTTTATATATATATTTTGCAGCAAATTAACATTCCTTACATAATTAACTTTACAGTATATTTCTATTTGTTTTATTGGAGTTGAAGCATTAAATTGCCTATTTCAAAAGGCCATATAGAGATTTTACTTATAGATTTTCTTTTATGATGTTTTGGTCAGAGCTATGAATCATTTCATGGTCAATCAGCAATGTAACCCCCAATTATACCATTAGTCCTATGAGAAAATACTGTTTTTAAATGATGAAGTTTCTGAGAAAATGCTTCAAATAAAAGTGAGAATGTTTTTATATTATGATATTTCAAAATGCAAACTCCATATTTTCCATCTATATTCATATACTCAGTGTGTTGTGAGAGAGAGAGCATGAGAGAGAGAGAGAGAGAGAATGGGAGGGAGAGAAAGAGTGAATCCTGGCCACCAGCAACAGAAACTTGGTGTCTGCTGTTCAGTGCTTCGCAAATTTTATGTGCACATGAATCACCTAGGGAGCTTGTTAAAGTACAGGTTCTGATTATGGGGTAGGTTTGGGTAATTCCTGAGATTCTGCCTTCCTAACCAACTCTCAAATGACTTCCTAGGTGGTTGACAATGCTTTGAGCAGCGAGTTCTAGAAAGTCTACCAGAAGCAGAATATACCTCCCCATAGCCACCTATGGTTTTATCCTGTTGTACATTACTTTTTTTAAATTGACTGATTGGTTGATTGACTGATTTATTTGAGAGAGAGAGAGCAAGCAGGGGGATGGGCAAGGGGAGAGAGAGAGAGAATCCACAAGTAGCCTCCCCAGTGAGCACAGACTCATGTGGGGCTTGATCTCCGGACTCTGAGATCATGACCTGAGCTGAATCCAAGAGTCTGCTGCTTAACCAACTGAGCCATCCAGGCATCCCATCCTGTGTGCATTCTTAATAACATCATCCCCCGCCTGAATCATCCTATTTCTTTATTTGGTGTATTGACTATCTCTCAGCCAGAGTCCATGAAGGCAGGGACACTTTTTGTCTCATTCTCTCCTATATCTCCAGCGTCTATGACATGACGAGCTACTGCTTCTAAAGATCTACTGGTTAAATAATGTATATGCATGAAGACATGTTATATGTACAGTGTTGATTACTGGATACACACCATGTTTATATAGAACAAGGGTATTGATGTGAAGATCATGGCTCATAAGTACACTGCCTAGCTAGTTGACAATGGCAAGTGACATAGTATCTCCCGCTTCTCTGTCATCATCCATAAAATAAGAGTAATAATAGCCACACTTACAGCGCTGTTGGAGGGAAAGGTGCCTAGCATGTAATAAACATTATGTAAATATGAGCTCATGAGCTAAAATGTTTTACCATGGATAGGTATTTGTATTTACAAAACCTAGAAGCTTCCAAAAGGCAGCAGGCATGTCCTACGTTCTATTTGAAAGAGAACAAGCCTGGATGGATGATTTTCAAACCGTGCTTCTCAGTGAGACAAGGGGTCTGTGTAAATCTCCAAAGGCTATCCCTGAGGGGTGAGTAGATTCAAAGGTTCACAGAACCCAGCACTCAGTGTTCAGCCTCCCCATCACCACCATCACTCAAACAAAGCCACTCCAATCTCTCTTACTACGCACTGACATTTCAAATAGGCTTCCCAAATAAAGGGATGTGTTGCTTAAAAAAAAAAAAAACAAAAAACTAACTTAGGGGACGCCTGGGTGGCTCAGTCAGTTAAGCATCTGCCTTCAGCTCAGGTCATGATCCTAGGGTCCTGGGACGGAGTTCAGCATAGGGCTCCGTGCTCAGCAGGGGACCTGCTTCTCCCTCCCCTTCCTTCTGCTCTTTCCCCAACTCGTGTGCATACAGTCTCTCTCAGACAAATAAATAAATAAAATCTTTAGAAAAAATTAAATAAAGTAAAATAAAATAACTAACTTGAGAAGCACAGCACAAGGAAACCTCCAAATCTTTATTTGGCTCTATAATATTATCAATTTCTAAATATTGATTCTTAAGTAGCACTGCTTACCACTCACAGAACTGTTGGGGAAGTCTTCGGGTCAGTCTTCTATCTATTAAGACTTTTGTATATTATGCGTTGATTAGTTATGTTATTGTATTATATAATGTATTATGTATTGATTATGCATTAATATGTAGTGAAACGAATTAGTTATTGAGGCTTAGTAAGACTAGTTTCAGGAATGGGGAGACAGACCATGACTGCTGACTTCAGGTGGATTGAGAATGAGGAAACAGCTTCTACTTTTCAGAGAAGTGGTGCTGAGGCAAGCACTTGGCCTCTCAAGTGGGTTCAAGTTGAAAGCAAGATTCTTCAGTGGAAGCTGGACAGATACAGGTGTTGACTTTTTTTTTTAAGCCCTGTGCACTTAATTCATTTCAGCAAGTATTCATTGTCCTTTTAATTGGTTTAATTGGGTGCTCCTGCTTTTTCTTGAGACCAAAATATCAGCCATGGATGCCTAATAGAATCACGTGGCATCTAGCTACTAGCTCTCTGACCAACTGACACTCAACCCTTGGGAAGGGCTCCCAGGCAAAGGACACTGAACCACTATGCACACCGCCTCAGGCAAGGACCCAGTCTCCTACTTGTCCATTCACGTAGCTGGTGTTACATGGAATACTGCCTCCCTATCCAAAAAGCTGTTTTCTACAGACAGAAATAATTAAGTCCAAGAAAATATAATACAATATTATTTTCATTTCATTAATGCTTTTCTTAAAATAATGAAAAAGTACATTTGTAAGGTAACACACTAACATCCAGGATCATCTATATTATTACCTAGGTATAGTTATCTCAGTAACTAAGCTCTAGCATTTCTGAATTGCTGCTTATTCTAATCCTGGTCTAATCTGGTCTAAGTAACTTGAATTCATGCTGAAACTCCTAAGTTGGAGGTTAAGTTTCCCGTAGCTGTTCTGGCTTCTCAACACCTTTGTGTCTCCCTCTTTCCCTTTTCTTCCCTCGCTGACTTGTCTCTCATTTCTGGACCCTGTGAAATGAGAAATATTAACCAATACCATCACTGTTGACTTGGGTGAAACATAATCTTCCTCCTAGTTATGAGCTTCCTGACAGCTTTCTTCAAAGTCTTCATTAGTGTTTTCTGTTGGAAAAATTCTGTACTTTTCTCTAGCCAATTTCTGAACAATGTCTCAAACATATTTCTCAGAGCAAGACCTTCATATAGATTCCTTTCTGTAACCAAGACAGAAAATTCACCTACAATAGATTCTAATTCTTTAAAATCTATTTACCTAGGACACAGTAAGACTTAAAGTTATGAGCTATATACTCTGTAATTATAATATTAAATTCTAATATAGAATACTTATATGTTACAGCCAAAATCATTTGCAACGTTATCAGAAATTCCGCCTTTTATAAATCAGTTCTTGTGAACATTCTTTTTTTTTTTCAAGACTTTATTTATTTATTTGACAGAGATCACCAGTAGGCAGAGAGACAGGCAGAGAGAGAGGAGGAAGCAGGCTCCCTACTGAGCAGAGAGCCTGATGTGGGGCTCGATCCCAGGACCCTGGGACCATGACCTGAGCCGAAGGCAGAGGTTTAACCCACCGAGCCACCCAGGCGCCCCTCTTGTGAACATTCTTAATGTTCACAATGTACACAGAGTAGACAATTACTAATAGACCATACCAGAACCTATGCCTTCTACTTTGGCTACTAAGTGGCCAGATGAAACTTGAGACAATAACAAATATAAGTAATTTTTAATAATTTTCATTATAATTTTTCATTATGATTTTCATTATAGTTTTTATAGTTTTCATTATTTTATTATAATTTTCATTATAATGTTATTAAAATTTTCATTATAATTTTAACTTTATAATAATTGTGAAAGCTAACATGAAATGAAACCGTGTCCTGTGCATATGCCATTCTCACTGTTCACCTCTATTAACATATAGTCATGACAATAATCTAAACAGATGTCTGCTATTCATTACCTTTATTTCACTGATTAAGAAACTGAAGTGAAGGGGCTCCTGGGTGGCTCAGTGGGTTAAAGCCTCTGCCTTCGGCTCAGGTCATGATCCCAGGGTCCTGAGATCGAGCCCCACATCGGGCTCTCTGCTCAGCGGGGAGCCTGCTTCCCTCCCTCTCTCTCTGCCTGACTCTCTGCCTGCTTGTGATCTCCATCTGTCAAATAAATAAATTTTTAAAAAATTTTTTAAAAAAGAAAAGAAACTGAAGTGAAGAAACTTGCCAGGGGTCACACACCTAGTTAAGCGTGGAGCCAGGAACCAGGCCCCTGGCCAGCTTCCTTCCCCATTGGGCCACACTGCCTCAAGGAAGTACTTTCCTTCATTCACTCATTACCCAAATATTGAATGAGTGCTGCCTCCCAAGTCAGGGCCTCTGCTCTGATGGACGGTCAGGTCATTAGAAAAGAGTGTAGTAACAGGATACGCACAGCAAACGGGAGTGGTAGAGGAGCGTACAGCCCAGTCTCGAGGATGTTAAAGGCCCCCAGTGAGAAGGGATGTCTAAATTGAGTCCTAAATAACTAGTGGATAAAGTGGGCAAAAAGCAGCTGTGGGGTGAGGATGAGTTTCCCCAGGCAGAGAGAGTAACATGCAGAACTCAGGAGGACCCGGAGACAAGAAGATTTTTAGGTAACTCTTCACTGAGCAGTGTGACTAGGACACAGATTGGGGGTCAGAGCAGATGAGAGGGGCCAAAACAAAGGGACAGGTATGGGCCAGATCATGCTGCCCAAATCTGATGGTGCCCTTGCAAAGATATGATCAGATTTTCTCTTCAGAAGAAGATTGCTCTGGCTTCAGCGTGTTAGAAGACTAGAAACTGAGGGCCCAGGAGACCAGACAGGAGGCTGACCTGATTCCTGGAGGGAAATATTTTAACAGTCTGAAGAAAGCTTGCCGTGGCTGAAGTAGCCAAATGTCTCAGATCATTATTTTATAATTTAAAGCCATGATGCCCAAAATAATAAAGCTAGATGTATGACAAATGATACATGCTATACACACACACACTCACTCACGCTACAGATATCTTAAAAGATATCTTAAAAAAATAATTATTCAGGGCACCTGGGTGGCTCAGTGGGTTAAAGCCTCTGCTTTCGGCTCAGGTCATGATCCCAGGGTCCTGGGATCGAGTCACACATCAGGCTCTCTGCTCAGCGGGGAGTCTGCTTCCCTCCCTCTCTCTCTGCCTGCCTCTCTGCCTACTTGTGATCTCTGTCAAATAAATAAAATCTTTAAAAAAAATTATAATTATTCAAAAGCACCTAAGAGAAAAACAAGGAACTATATTTAAGAATGAACAAAAGAGAGGATAAATCAGGTAGCGATCCTCAAGAATTCATTGAATTGTAGTTACTGTAAATAATCATGTCCCACAGGAAATCTCCAGGGATAAGTTTTTCCTGCCAGTGATAACGCAAAGGAAATATGAACAAAAATAAACAAGAAAAGATTGCACAATTTGCTACGATTTTAAAAAGGGAGATGACTGATTTGAGGTACGCAACAGGCAAATCACGTAGGCATAGCCTCCAGAAATTGGAAGGTACGGGATAAACATGTGCCAGGAGGTTGCACCCACATTCCACCAACACCTATGACATGAATTTTCTTCCAGCTCCCCGCGGCTCATTCTGGCAGAAAGCAGGATTCCTGCAATCAGTCATGAGTCCTTTGTTCATCCCACCCTGCACCACCCTTGGCTCTTCATGCTCCTTTTCCCCTAAACTTTGGCATTGTTCTTTTCAATTCCAACTAAATCATACTGACTGGGGCGGGGGGAGGGAGTCCCATGTTTGTGAATACTACTGCATAACATCACCTGATGTATAAATGGTCAAATATTCTCAAAACAGGACTGTGTCTTAACCCCTTTCCTGTGTGGTCCGTGCCCAGCCTTGATTGAGTGTCTCAGTGCTAGTGAAATAATTATAGCAACAAAAAGAAACAGAAATACCAAATATGTACTGAACGTCCCCAACACGCTAGGCTCCAAGACAGATATTTTTCCTATGCTTTCTTCACTGTTTCTCTCATCCAATCCCACCAAAGAGGTGGTATCATCTTCATTTTACCCCTAAGGCGCCTTTCCCAAAAGTACTCACATCTTTAGTTGCAAAGCCAGGTTTGGAGCCTTGGTCTGATTCTAAAGTCTATACTCTTCCTAGTACATCACATTCTAAAGTCCTCTAGACTAACGTCCTTGGGGAGGAAACAAAATAATATTTTCTTCCTTCATCCTTTATAAGAACATCATTAGGATAAAAGAGAAATTGAAAAGAAACCCGACCCCAAGAAAAATGGCAAGATAGAAAATATTTTATGAAGGTCACTTCCTTTGGAAAATCCCAAGAACTCTGTTTTTTTGCTCATGTGTCCATTTAAGTAAAAATGTATTTTTTTTTAATTTTCATTACGAATTTACTAGGGTATTTAAAGAACTATAACCTAGATGCAAGAGTGTTGCTCTTCTTGAACAGAGGCAGCGGTGGAGAGACGTAGCAAAGGTCTCCACAGATAAACAGATTGCCAGCAACCCTGACTTTGCAACTCAGGAACTACATAGCTTTGGGCAACTGATTAAACCTCCCAGACCATCTGTGTCATCTCTCTTATGACCTCACCTCAGAAATCATAGATGACTTTACTTCTGTGGGGTTTTTGATGGTAGTTCCAAGTTCACCCAGATTCAAGGAGAATGAGCAGAAAACACAACTCTCAATGATAAGAGAGTCTCAGAGAATTTTCAAATACCTATGTAGGTCTGACCTACTACCTAGCATGACAACAAGTTAGAGACTGCGGCCCAAATGTCAGGAAGAGATAAGATACTCAACAGAAAAGGAACTGGTTAATATAGTGCAGCTGGAGAGAAACGTATTGAAACCAAAATTCTGTGTTTATGTCATATCACAATGAGAATCCTCAATAAACAACTTACAACAATTTTCCATATGCAAGAAGAAACCAGAAACTGAATACTTGCTTGAAGACCAAGACAAGAAATCTATCATTTAAATATGACTTGTTGTCACAAGCTTGCCTTCCTCAGACTCAATTTCTTTTGAAACATTTAATAAGTAAGAATATTTTTGACCTGAGCATCTTTTCAGAGTTAAAACAGAAGGAATATATATCCAGTGAGAATTTTCATTTATAAATAGCTTTATAAATCTCATTAGTGCATAGTCCTTCCAAGTACACTGTAATGCATGAAGATAATTTACCCCTTCTCAACAATTTTTAAATATGAGCTCTAGGAAAATAGATGTCTCACTCAAGATCACAAAATGAACTTGATGCCAGCCTTGTGTTTTAGCATATAGCCCAGGGTTCCCTTGGCAGATGCTACCTAGAAAGCAATGGAAACTTCCTGAAAGAATATATCTTGTTAAAATACACTTTGAGCAGTCCTTTACAACTAAAATAGACAGGGAAAGCAAGTGATGGCATGCCCTCCCTACAGCTGGTAGCTCCAATCTGCTGCACTCTTTTCCTAGAGAGATAATGACTGTGAATCATATCAGCTCCTGTTCTGAGAACAGTCCACAGACACTGGGAACAGATGGGCTTTTTGGCAGCAGAACACCTTTTTCCTGTCAACCTCAGGTGAGTAGTAGACTACCTTCAGAAATAAGCCACACCTGCTAATTCAAGGACTAGCTGGTTACAAATGTGATAGCCAACTCGTGACAGCATGCTATATGTATTTAAAGAAGGTGGGCAGTCTTTGGGCTTTACTTAAAGGAGTTTATATCTTTGAAAAGAGTAGCTGATCCATGTTTCAAAAATCATGCCAGTATTCATAACTGTGTACTATCTGGAAAGCAAACAATGAATCTTTCTTTCAGATAGGCAAGCATTGCAAATCAGAGGATAAGATTCTCAACTCCTGTGATAGCAGAAAACAGTGTGCTGGGATGCCTGGGTGGCTCAGTTGGTTAAGCGTCTGCCTTCAGCTCAGGTCCTGATCCCAAGGTCCTAGGATCCAGTCCCACACTGGGCTCCTTGTCCAGCAGGAAGCCTGCTTGTGCTCGCTCTCTCTCTCTCTCTCTCTCTCTTACAAATAAATAAATAAAATATTAAAAAAAAAACAGTGTGCTGCAGTGCAACAAAGGGGCGAATTGTGAACGTGAGAAAACATGGAGCAGAGAGAAAAACAGACTACCAACCAATGTCGAGTATGTGGGAAGAACTATAACCCACACGCAAGGAGACACTGATTCCCCTTCAACATCCAATCCCAGTCAGCGATCAAGTAGACAATTCAAACTACACCCGTGGGGTACATGGGTGCCCATAGCAGGATGGAGGCAAAGATGGGAGAGAGGAGAAAGAAGAGGATTCACTGCTTGTGAGACACACCACCCCTAGCTTAAAAGATTTCCAGAGGATGAGGGGGAAATGGAATCCTTACACAAGCTCTCAGGAATGTAACATGGTTCAGCCAATGTGGAGAAACAGTCTTGTAGTTTCTTAAAAAGTTAAACATACACTTACCATAGGCTTAATAATTCCATTCTAAGTACTTACCTAGGAGAAAGTATTATTTTTTTTAAGATTTTACTTATTTGCCAGAGGCAGAGAGAGAGGCCCAAGCAGGGGGATTGGCAGGCAGAGGGAGTAGGCTCCCAGCTGAGCAAGAAGCCCAACGCAGGTCTCAATCCCAGGACCCTGGGATCACAACCCAAGCCAAAGGCAGATGCTTAACTGGATGAACCACCCAGGCATCTGGAGAAATGAATACTTTGTAGTGAATGTTCATGGCAGAATTACTCATAATAGTCAAAAACTGGAAATAACCTACACGTTCTTCAGGTAGCGAATGGATAAACAAAATCTGGTATGTTCTTAAGATGTAATACTACTCAGCAACAAAAGGAATGAACTACTGACACCTGAGAAACATTTGAAGAAAATTCAAAAATACTATACTAAGTGAAAGAAGTTAGACACAGGGGGATCTGGTGGCTCAGTTGTTGAAGCATTCACCTTCAGCTCATGTCATGATCTCAAGGTCCTGGGATCAAGCCCTGCTCTGTGGGGAGTCTGCTTTTCCCTCTCCCCGACCCCTGCTCCCACTTGTGCACACACCCTCTCTCTCAAGTAAATAAAGAAAAAATCTAAAAATAAAAGACACAAATGACTACATATTATATGATTCAAATTTTATGAAATTTCTAGAGAAGACAACAGAGAGAGAAAAAAAAATGGACCAGTGGTTGCCTGCAACTAGAAGTAGAAGAAAGAAATGACTGTAAATGGGCAGCTGTGAATTTTTTGTTGTTTGAGAAAAGATTTTAAGTATCCAGGATTTAATAAAAAAAATTACTAGTCATACCAAGAACCAAAAAGACCTCAAACTGACTTAAAATGCCCATCAATAAAACACTAACACAGTCTGAAGGAGTTACTTAAAAATTTCACTAATAACATACATTTTTACAGGAGAAATTTGATAGAATGGTGGTTTGGTGGATTTAGAAGTTAACCAATCACTTTGGATATATATCTCATTAACATCAAGCTTCTACTGTAACCTAATCAAAACAGTGTAGTATTGATGTAAGGAAAGACATATTTTATGTTTTCTTATTTACCCACGAGAAGTAAAAACACATGTCCACAAAGTACATGTATACAAATGCTCATAGCAGCTTTATTTGTAATACCCAAAGCTAGAAATCACCTAAATGTCCATGAAGAGGTAAACAAATTATGTGAATCCACATAATAGGATGCTGCTTATAATAAAAAGGAGCAAACTAACAAATGCAATAATGTGAATGAATCTGGAAAACATTACACTGAGCAAGAGAAGCTGGACATAAAAAATGCACAAGAGGAAATTCTATTTATATGAAATTCTAGGATAGGAAAACTTATCTATAGTGATAAGAGTATCTGGTTTCCTGGGGCCATGCGAGATGGGAGATGATTGCACAGAAGCTGGAAGATACTTTTTTCTTTTGTTTTCTTTATTTTAATTTAATTAGCTACCCTATAGTAAGTCATCCATCTCAGATGTACTGCTCAATAATTTATTAATTTTGTATAACACCCATTGCTCATTATATCGTGTGCCCTCCTTAATCCATCACCCAGTTACTCCTATCCTCCCACCCACTTTCCCTCCAGCAACCCTCAGTTTGTCTCCGAGAGTTAAGAGTCTCTCATGGTTTTTCTCCCTCTCTGATGCCTTCTCATTCTGTTTTCCCTCCCTTCCCCTATGGTCCTCTGCCCTGCTTCTTAAATTCCACATATTCCCTATGATAACTGTCTTTCTCTGACTGACATCTCACTCAGCATATTACCCTCCAGTTCCATCCATATTGATGTAAATGGTAAGTGTGCATCCTTTCTGAAAGCTGAGGAATATTCCACTGTATATATACACCACACCTTCTTTACTCATTCATCTGTCGTTGGACGTCTCGGCTCTTTCCAGTTTGGCTATTGACATTGCTGCTATAAACATTGGGGTGCAGGTGCCCCCTTGGATCACTACATTTACATCTTTGGAGTAAAGACCTAGTAGTGCAATTGCTGGGTTGTAGGGTTACTCTATTTTTAACTTCTTAAGGAACCTCCATACTGTTTTCCAGAGTGGCTGCACCAGCTTGCATTCCCACCAGCTGTGTAGGAGGGTTCCCCTTTCTCTGCATCGTGCCAACACTTGTTGTTTCCTATCTTGTTAATTTTAGCCATTCTGACCAGTGTGAAGTGGTATCTCATTGTGATTTTGATTTGTATTTCCCTGATGCCAAGTGTTATTAAGCATTTTTTCATGTGTTGGTTGGCCATTTGTATGTCTTCTTTGAAGAAATGTCTGCTCATGTCTTCTGCCCATTTCCTAACTGGATTGGTTTTTGGGTATTGGGTTTCATAAGTTCTTCAAAGATCTTGGATACTAGGCTTTTATCTGACATGTGGAGGACATTTTTTGATATGATGGAAATGATCTGTATCTGACTGTGGTGGTGGCCATTACCTAGTTTGTGCCTGGGCCCAGTGGGTATGCTTTGGATCTTGGTTCCATCACTTACTTTGCCAACTTATTTTTAACCTTCCTGTGCCTCAACTCCCTCATCTTTGAAATGGGTATAATACTAATAATACCTATTTTATAAGGTTGGTGTAATTTTTTTTTTAATTTGTTAATAGTGGCACCTGAGTGGTTTGTCATCTGAGCATTCAACTCTTGATTTTTGGCTCAGGTCATGATCTCAGGATCGTGAGACTGAGTCCTACATAGGGCTCTGTACTGGGTGTGGAGCCTGCTTGAGATTCTCACTCTCCCTCTGCACCCCCTACTCTCTTTCTCAAATAAATAAATAAGTCTTTAAAAATTTAATTAATAAATATAAAGATGTAAAAGAGGCTGAGAGATAAGAATTTCTATATATGTGATCCATTATTATTGTTAACAAAGTACAAAGTTATAAACATGAAAATACTTCTTAAAGAGGTGGTTACAAAAGCGAAAACTGGCTTGCATAGAAGTGGAAGCTACAAGACCTTCACTGATGGAATATTCTGTCATCATTAACTGCATTGTTGAATTTTAGAGAATCTATTAGTATAACTTCTGGTATTAATAATTCACATGAGGGGCGCCTGGATGGCTCAGTGGGTTAAAGCCTCTGCTTTCAGCTCAGGTCATGATCCCAGGGTCCTGGGATAGAACCCCACATTGGGCTCTCTGCTCAGCAGGGCGCCTGCTTCCTCCTCTCTCTCTGCCTGTCTCTTAGCCTACTTGTGATCTCTGTCAAATAAATAAATAAAATCTTTAAAAAATAACAATAATAATTCCATTTAAAAAAATCAGGTAAACATCAAAATCAATGCAGAAATGACATAAAATCCAACATCCATCCCTGATACAAAGCAAAAGAGATCAATTTTACATTTAATCACATCAAAAGCCAGCATCAAATTTGATGGTAAAACTTTCAATTTTCTATTCAAATTTACCAAAAAAAAATGGTGTTGTGCACTACTGCTATAATTCATTGTTCTAGAAGTAAAACCCAATGTAATCAAATAAGAAAAGTAAATGAGGAGTCTACATATTGGAAAGGAAGATGCATAATTGTCATTATTTGGAGATTGTATGTATAAAAGGATTAAATAAACTAGCTAGTTAAAAATTATCATTTATGAAAATGAATAATTTTCCTACATACAAATCATAACAAAGGAGAAAATAAACAAAATCGTATAATAGCAACACAAAACAAATAATTAGGAATCTTAATGGTTACTGTGTAGAACAAATATGAATAAAGTACCCCAACTTTACTAAGGACACATAAAAGGAGAGTTGACTAAAAGTTCCTATATAGAAAAACTTAAAACTATAAATTTATCAATTCAACATTTAAAAAATCAACTAAAAGAACAATAAAATTCTGCAAAATATTTGATAAAACTATATTAAGTTCTTCTGGAAGATCAAATATGCCAGAATAGCCAGGGGAAAAAAAAATCCAGAGAAAATAAAATGAGAAAGTTCTTTTTTAAATCAAATATTAAATCACATAAAACTACAGGAATAAAAACATCTTGTCTCAGAACTAGTGTATTCATTATCTATCATTGTTTAACATGTTTTCCTCAACACTGGCTTAAACAACACAGGCATTTTACCTCATAATTTTTTGAGGTCAAGAGTCTGGGTATGGTTTAGCTGGATTTTCTGACTCTGGATGTCTCCCAAGGCTACAGTCAAAGTACCTAGCTGGTACAGTCATCTCAAGTCTCAACTAGGCAGGACCTGCTTCCAAACTCAAGTATTTGGTTGTTGGAAAGATTCAGTTCCTCACAGGTTGAAACCTAGAGATCTCTCTCTTTCCTTGCCATACCCCTCTTCATAAGGCAGCTCACATGGCAGCTCACAACAAAGCAAACAAATGAGAGAAAAAGAGAGAGAGAGACAGAAAGAAAGACAATGAGAGAGAGAGAGACAGAAAGAGAGAGTCCTAATAAGAAGTAAGTCTAGGGACGCCTGGGTGGCTCAGTTGGTTAAGCGGCTGCCTTTGGCTCAGGTCATGATCCCAGCGTCCTGGGATCGAGTCCCACATCTGGCTCCTTGCTCGGCAGGGAGCCTGCTTCTCCCTCTGCCTCTGCCTGCCACTCTGTCTGCCTGTGCTCGCTTGCTCTCTCTCTCTCTCTCTGACAAATAAATAAATAAAATCTTTAAAAAAAAAAAAAAAGAAGTAAGTCTAGAAGTCAAAGATTTTGTGATCTAATTGCAGACATGACATCCCATCACTTTTGCAGCAAGTCACTAAGTCTGGCCCACACTCAAGAGGAGGGTATTATACAAAGTCATGAACACCAGGATCAATAGGGGCCCTCTTACAAATCTCCCTAGCATGACTAGAAAGACAAATCATTGGAAGAACATAAAGAATATAAAAATAAACCAAATTCCTTTGAGAGTTTAGTATATCATAAAGATGGCATTCCGTATTAGTGGTAAGTGGTAAAGACCTCTATTGATGATAATGCCTTTGCCAAATCAAATCAGGATTTGGCAAAAAAAAATGGGACACCTACCTCTTCCATATAGAAGTTAATTCCTGATGGGTCAAAATAGTGCATGTAAAAAGAATATTAAGTACTAGAAGTAGACATGGAATTTTAACAATTATTATCTTGGAGTAAGAAAAACATTTCTTCACCAGACACAAAATCCAGAAGCTATGGAAAAAAAAAAAAAACCTGATACCCTTTGTCTATATAAAAACTTTTAAACATCCATATGGAATGAGAAATTGGAAAAAAATATTTCCTACACATCTGACAAAAAAACTTATTCCCTTAATATGAAAGTAATACTTTTAAGTAAGTTAGGAAAATATTTAATTAATTTATTTATTTGAAACAGAGAGAGCATGAGTGAGTAGGGGAAGGGGCAGAGGGAGAAAGAGAGAGAATCTTGAGCAGATGCCCTATTGGGTGCAAAACCCCACATGGGCTCAACCTCATGACCCTGAGATCATGACCTGAGCCAAAACCAAGAGATGGGCACTAAACCAACTGAGCCATCAGAGGTCCCCATCAGTAAGGAAAATACTAACCCAGTAGAAAAGATACCTATCTGAACTCAAGATTAAATACATGTAATGTCAAAGAGAAAATGAACCTATAAAAATGGCAAAAATTTTAATGTTTTACAACTGATACTTGGTGAAAGTCCAAAAAGGATATAAATTCAGGATGTCTTTGGAATAACCATTTGGCAAATCCTTTAAAAGTTATAAGGTCTGTGTGACCCTTGACCCAACAATTCTACTGCAAATTATCTATCCTGTGGCATTCATAAAAGCACACAAAGATAACACACACACAAAATCATCATTTGGATTATAGTCAAGGCTACCAGGTCTTGTCTAGGTTGTGCCCTACACTGGGCACCCTGACAAAGTATCAGGGAGTTGGGGAGTGGGGGTGGCAGGTGGTAATCACCTACTCCAAACAACAAACTAAACATTCTGGTTTGGGGCTGTATCTGTTGAGAGAAGTGTATCAGTTAGTGTCTTACTAGGAAATCGGTGGCACAGTCCATTTGGGTAATTTGAGCTCTACCTACTTACAAAGATAGAGCATAGTGTAGAGAAGCTAGAGAAGATGGTGCAGTGTCCCAGGACTAGAAAGGCAAGAGCAGCTGCCACAGGAGGGAAGTAGGAGCTTGAGAGAGAAAGTTTGAGAGAGGAAGCCAGCCCTCAGCAGGCAGACAGGAAAAGAACATAGAGATGAATACCCCAAACTCTCCTTACTTTTCCCTTCCAATTGCTTTCAGCTGCTCCCATTGGCTGAACCAACACAGAAGGAAAAGAGTATATTGATATGATCCATATGTAGGTCAGTTTCCCAAGGAACAGAGCGAGGCTGGAAATGGTAGAGAGCAAAACTGGAGGGACTCAGAGAAGACATCCTTCACAGAAGAGTGTCATTTTCTAATCTGTACAAGGGCATCATGGAGTTAGTGTTCACATTTTATCATTGCACAAAAAAAAAGAATTTAAAGGTTCATTACTAGAAGACCATGTACCAAATTAATGTATGCAATACAATAGAATGTTAGTCACAGAGCTTCTTTTTAAAAATGAGGAAAATGTATAGGGATTAGTCTGAAAAAGAAACCACTAAGACGTTTTACTAAATTACGTATGAATGGTTCTCTCAGTGTATAGTGTGTACACAAACTTAGATAACATTTAATGTAGATAGTGTTACATTATATAAGAATATACTTTTATATGCTTGAAAATTTTTGGAAGGATACTTGAGACTCTTAAAAGTGGTTATCTCTAAAGGGGGGATAGTAGGAGAACCAGTTAAGAAACTTTAGGACCAGTTAGGAGACTTCCTATGTTATTTTATATTACTCTTATAACAAGATAAAAATAATTTAAAAGGTTACATTGGCGGGACATCTGGGTAACTCAGTTAAGTGGCTGCCTTCGGCTTGGGTCATTATCCCAGGGTCCTGGGATCGAGTCCCGCATCAGGCTTCTTGCTCAGCTGGAAACCTGCTTCTCTCTTTCTGCCTCTGCCTGCCACTCTGCCTGCTTGCGCTCTCTCTCTCTCTGACAAAAGAATAAATAAAATATTTTTTTAAAAAAAGGTTACTTTGGCAAAAAACTATTTTTAATATTCTCTACCAGAGATACAATAATATTATGGAAAATATATATGATATAACATTAAGTCATGGAAAAATTGCATATACATATTTTTTAAGATTTTATTTATTTATTTGACAGAGAAATTGCACAAGCAGGGAGAGCTGTGGGCAGAGGTAGAGGGAGAAGCAGGCTCTCTGCTGAGCCAAGAGCCTAACTCTGGGCTCAATCCCAGGACCTTGGGATTATGACCTTAGCCAAAGATAGATGCTTAACTGACTGAGCCACCCAGGCACCCCTTGCAAGTACTATATGATTATAAAAATATTTGGAAAATATATATAGGAAGAAAACTGAAAAAATAAAAGGAAGCATCAGACATCATCAATGGTTAGTGTATAGGTGGGATTATTAGCATGTTTTAACACTTTTATATTTCCTAAATATCTTCAGTGAGAATATGGTACTTTTTTAATGGAAAAAGGAAATATTCTAAAGTGATGGCTCCAAATTTTTAAAGAAGTACAACTCATTTTCAAATAAATTCTTTTTTTTGAGATTTTATTTATTTGTCTGACACAGAGAGAGAGAGAGAGAGATCACAAGTAGGCAGAGAGGCAGGCAGAGAGAGAGGAGGAAGCAGGCTCCCCGCTGAGCAGAGAGCCAGATGTGGGGCTCGATCCCAGGACCCTGGGACCA
>PISX010023427.1:0-29682 GCA_004024625.1 Mellivora capensis
TTTTTTTTTTTTTTTTTTAAAGATTTTATTTCTTTATTTGAGAGAGAGGCAGTGAGAGAGCATGAGCGAGGAGAAGGTCAGAGGGAGAAGCAGACTCCCCGTGGAGCTGGGAGCCTGATGCGGGACTCGATCCCGGGTCTCCGGGATCATGACCTGAGCCGAAGGCAGTCGTCCAACCAACTGAGCCACCCAGGCGTCCATCCCTGTGTCATTTTATGGGTGCATTTAGGCCATTCACATTGAGAGTGATTATTGATAGATACATTTTCATTGACATCGTGTTACCTTTGAAGTCTTTCTTTCTGTAGATTGTCTCTATATTTCTGTTCAATGATATTCTTAGGATTTTTCCTCTTTTATAGAACCCCCCCTTAATATTTCCTACAGTGTTGGCTTGGTGGTTGCATACTCTTTTAAGCCTTGCCGGTCTTGGAAACTCTTTATCTCTCCATCCATTTTGAATGTCAGTCTTGCTGGATAAAGTATTCTTGGCTGCATGTTTTTCTCATTTAGTGCCCAGAATATATCTTGCCCGCCCTTTCTGGCTTGCCAGGTTGCTGTGGACAGGTCTGACGTTATTCTGATGGGCTTTCCTCTGTATGTAAGGAGCTTCTTTGTCCTAGCTGCCTTCAAGAGAGTTTCTCTACAACTATAATTCCTCACTCTTACTATGTCTCAAGGTGTTTCGAGAATCTAAAATCTTGGGGGGGAACCGTTCTGCCTCTAGTGAACGCTGTTTCCATTTGCGATATTCGGGAAATTTTCATGAAGAACGTGTTCTACAATATCTTCTAGACTTCTTTCTTTCTCCTCCCCTTCAGGTATTCCAATAATTCTGACGTTGGAACGTTTCATGGCATCATTTATTTCCCTGATTCTGTTTTCGTGGCTTCTAAGCTGTTTGTTCCAGGCTTCCTCCTGATCCTTTCTCTCTATCTGTTTGTCCTCCAGATCACTAATTCTATCTTCTGTCTCAGTCACCCTAGCTTTTAGAGAATTCAGATTAGATTGGAACTCATTGAGAGCCTTGTGAACATCATCCCTGGTGGCTTCCAGTTCTGCCTAAAGGCTTTTTTTTTTTTTAAGCTTTTTCTTTGTGGTCATCATGAGGTTTACATAGATCATCTTACAGTTAAAGCATTTCATTTTTTTTAAAGCATTTCATTTTAAGTTAGTTGTGAATAAGGCTATCATGAACATGGGTATATACATATCTGGTCCCCACTTTTAATTATTTTGGTCTTTGCTTACTCTTTAGAAGTACTGCTGATGGGGTGCCTGGGTGGCTCACTGGGTTAAGCCTCTGCCTTTGGCTCAGGTCATGATCTCAGGGTCCTGGGATCGAGCCCCACATCGGGCTCTCTGCTCAACAGGGAGTCTGCTTCCCCCTTTCTCTCTCCTTGCCTCCCTGCTTACTTGTGATCGCTCTCTCTCTCTAATAAATAAATAAAATCTTTTAAAAAATAAAACAAAAAAGTAAAAATAAATAAAAGTACTGCTCATTTTCTTCACCAGGTGACCATATCCCAACCTTATCTCCTTATGATTCAGAGTTCTTGTCAAAGACTTTCATTGTTGGTACCTGAATTTCCCCTCTTCTCATTCTCTGCCCTCCCTGGCATCCGCTTCTTCAGTGCACAGACTGTGATTTATCTTCCACACCTCCTTTCCACCCTCAGTCTTCTATAGAAGAGGCAGAAGCCCAGGGCTGGACTCTCAGAAGAGGAATACTCCCATATCTTCTCACTGATGCCCAATGGCCAGGGTGGATCCCAGTCCCAAGCCTTCCACAGTCAGAAGTGGTAATGTCTGATTTCTACCTGGCAGCCTTTGTGAATGCATGAAAATTATCCCTGATTTTGAGACCCTGGCAGAAGATAAAGGCTGAGCATAAGCCCCATGGTCAAAGACCAATAGCCAAAACTGTCATAATGGCCTCAGCAACTTTGAACTCTATCAACACTGTGGCAGGAGGAGGCCATCTTTGTCCCAAGTGGGATCCAAGATCAAGTAAAGACAGCCCTTTCTCCAATAAGGAGGAAAGGTTAGTTGGAGCCAGCAGCCCTCTCAGGGGTTATAATCACTTTTTTCTAAATCACTCTGGTGTTTTATTGTTCTTTTCATCACAATCATCATCAGTATTTTAGATCACTACCATTTCTAGCATGCTTACTATATACAAAGTACATGATAAGAAATTTACTTGAATTTTTTCTCTTTGTATATTTTTAAACTCACCCTTAAGTAGAGGTAGAATACTCTGGAACCAGACTTCCAAGTTCCAGTCCCACTAGCTAATGGCTTGAAACTCTCTATCCCTTACTTTCCTCACATAAGAGGGGACAATAGCTGTCTGTATCTTGAAGAATTGTCAGGACTAAATAAGATCATCTGTGGAGAGCATTGGAATCATAATTAGCACAGAGTCAGTACCTACCTAAATTAGTTCTCCTTACTTCTCCATCTTAAGAATAAAGAAACTAAGGCAGAGCAGGTTAGGAAACTTGCCTGAGGCCATACATTCTGGATCTGTTGACTCAAAATATTTCTCAGCTTTGTAGATGTTTACTCTGTTGTCCGTGGAAGAGGAAATACAAAAAGCTGTATTTCAGCCTTTTATATACATTACAAATATGTACCCACCCCAAGATACACTTTGTGTTAACCAACCTACCTCTACTTCAAGTTGCAAAGAGAAGATAAGACAGAGTTAAATAAAATTCCTGCCTCTAATTTTTACTGACCTAAGGCAAGTAGATATCTAAAAGTCTGATATATTGATATCGTCCATGTACAAACACACAGAGAGTATGAAGATTCCTTATCTCACCCTCTGCTAAATATCTATTCTCAACATTCCCAGTCACTGGAAAGCAAACTATTAATCCTTCCTCCTATCTCACCACCCTCATCACTCTCCACAAATTGGTACATGAGAGATAGTGTGTGGAGATGGCAATTCACAGAGCAGGAAATGATCTCCACAGGTATTCCTTCTGCAGAAACCTGCCCATTCCTGAAGAGGAAGGACCAGATGATTCCTTCTCAAGTGCATTTCAAAGTCATCATGGCGAAACTCTTAAAATATGGATCATTTCAACATAACCTTTAATAGACTTAGCACTTAATTTTCTTGGGCTTGACTCACATCAGAAGCAGTTGGATTTTATTCTCCCTCTCATCAAACCTCATGCTGTGGTTGATACGGATTGGTTATTTGCAAGTGGGCATGGCCCCTCTGACTACAGGAAGTCAACAGGACACAAGTGTGAGTGCAGATAGTTGTTTTGTTTTGTTTTAAGATTTGTTAATTTATTTATATATTTGAGAGAGAGAGAGAAAGATAGAGAGGCAGGAAGGGGCAGAGGGCAAGGGAGAGAGAGTCTCAAGCAGATTATATGCTAAGTACAGAGCCCATCCAGGGACTTGATCTCTTGGCCCTGCATGTCTGAATGCAGACAGTTGTTTTTGTTTGTTTGTTTGTTTGTTTTGTTTTTAAGATTTATTTATTTATTTGAGAAAGAGAGAGTGGCAGAGACGGTCAGAAGGCGTAGGAGAGAGAGTCTCAAGCAGACTCCATGCTGAGCGCAGAACCCATTGCTGGGCTCTATCTCATGACCCTGAGATCATGACCTGGCCCAAAACCAAAAGTTGGAGGTTTAACTGACTATGCTACCCAGGTGCCCTTGAACACAGACAGCTTTAAATTGAAACAGCATTCTGCCTTAGTTGTGATGGGTCCCTGGACATAGATGTGAACTCATCTTTGAAAGGTGATACCAGGTAATGTAGACATGGTGGAATGCAGGTGAACTCTTCAGAGTTGGTTAACAAAAGATTGGTGGGCACATGTCTAGATTTTATGGAAACTTTTCTTGCAGAAGACAAGGTGTTAGACTAGAGAGTGAAGTATAAAGTTTCTTTTAATGTCCACATTTTCTGATTCTAAAGGCAAGAGATGGAGAGTGTGTACTGGGGAAAAGAGTATGTCTAGGTCTAGGGTTGATAAACATTTTCTGTAAAGGAACATGTAGTTAGGTTTGGAAACCATGCGGTCTCTGTCACAAGCTCTGCCATTATACCAGGAAAGGAGCCAGAGACAAGATATAAATGAATAGTCATGGCTGTGTTCCAATAAAACTCTATTTACAAAAAGAGGTTGCAGGCTGATTCAGTCTATGGGTGCAACTTGGTCAGCCCCTGTACTAGGTTCTATGCTAGGCACTTTTATACATTATCTCAACTGCTTAGACTGAATGTAAGATATAGTCCAATTATGCTAACCTAGTTAAGTTACATGAACAAAGGTAAAGAGAGATTTTTTCCATGCATAAAGTGAGGAATAGTAAATAAGGCTGGCCCAGACTTCCACAAGAGTATCCAACACTAAAAGAAAATAAAGGAGGAAGATCATCAGAGTTCTAAGAGAAAGAAATTGTGACTTGAGAACATTTCATGTATGTAAAAAACTACACCAGACTCTCTCACATACAAAATAACTAAAAAAATACAGACCCATGAGCATTTCTGAAAAAGCTGCAGATAACAAAATTCTACATTGAGGTAAATCAAAATAAAGAACATAAGAATGGACATTCCGTGATCAAAGGACTGGTAGAAAGCATTAAATACCTTTGAATAAAAGAGTCAAAGCCAGATTCCAAGGAACTATGGTACATTACATGTACATAAATTAAAATGAAAACTACAAATGTAGACAATATAAAAACAACCATACAGCAAACACAGATCAGGAGCTGGGTGAAGGGAGCTGGGAGGAACCAAGACAGTACCGATGTCTAACAGAGAAATATGTGATGACTCTACCTGCCTAAGAGTTTTCATATTCTCATCTTAGCTTTGAAGGGGTCTTTTAGAAAATTGTTTCTGTGGCAGGTGAAAGAAATAGTTATTTGAAGGTCAACAAACAGTTCCTCTGTTTTATGTCCATTTAAACAAAGCAAAATTAAATTTAATTCTTTTAGCTTAAAGTAACATCTATAATGTGAGCTCATTTTTAAAAAATGTATTTCCATCTATTTCTAGGTCCAAGTTTGCATTTTAAAAAGATATCTTGGGTAACCAAAAAAAAAAAGGGTTTTGGTTGTGTTATCCTAAATAAAGAATAGAATTTTGGGCTGGAGGAATTTGAGTTGTTTCTAAGTTTCTATTTTTTTTTCTTACATGTCCATTAATTGAATTTACATCCTGGTCAAGTAAAAAATTTTTAAATAAAATGATGGAGTGGTTTTCATAAAGAAAAGAATGAAAAAGAAAAAAGAATCAAACATGTTAGCAGTAGTTAACTTTTGATGAGGATACAAAAAATGACTTTCATTTTGTTCATTCATATATTAAAACAATCAAAGAAACCAACATGAATTTGTAAAAATGTAGGATATGTTGTCATGAAAGGCATAGAAAGAGCATTTTCTAGGAAAGAATAGTCAACAGTGCCTAATTCTAAAGAGAAGTTAAATAAGATCAAGACAAATAATACCAATAGGAAAGTCACAGTTGACCTTAATTTCAAGGGAATGATAGAAGCAGAAGCCAGAGAAGTAAGTGAATGTGGAGGGAGTAGGAAGTGAAGAAGTGGCGAGTCCGAGTTTAGGTAACTCTTTCCAAAACTCATTCTTCCTCAAAAACACCTCTTAGGATAGATATTTCCTCTATTCATATGGGGAAATTGAGGTTTATTGTCCTTAACCAAGGTCACATGGTTGGTGATTTCTGAGCCAGTGTCCCAATGCAGGTCTGTCTGATTCTAAGCCTATTCTCTTTCACTGTACCATGATTTGTGTGAAGTTGTGCTCGAAAGGTTTGTTTGGATGATAGGACTATCCTGGCCATATTGAATTGGACTAGGGTGGACACCCAGTGGACAGTACCAATTGGACTGGAGTAGACCAAACATGAACCTGAACCTCCTGGGAATTTTTATTAGAGCTACAAGATATAGTACTTTTTTTTTTTAAAGGCCTTTGAACTGAGGACAATTAAAATGGGTCAAGGTAACCATATGTCCTTGTGCACATAAAGAAGCAGAGAAAGCTGATTAAGAGACACAGCTAGATGGAAGAAGGCAGAGATGGAGATGGGGGTGGGGAGAGGTCATGCAGGGAAAGGGAAAGTGCAAGGCCATATGGTTCTAGAAAGGGAAAGGGACAGAGTGAAGTAGAGAGAAGCTGCTTTGACTCATCTGGCTTTTCAGTGTTGGTTCTGGCAAAGTCCAGCTGCACTTTTCGATTGAGCTTGTTATTTCTGTTCCTGCTAACGCATTAGTCTTGACTAGGGCAGGAAGGTAAGAATTTAGTTACATCCGAGGAAGATTGATGGAGGAGTGAGAGCTGAAGGTTGACCTGACATCTCCATGGCATTGGGCCTGCTACTTACCAATGGATTGTTGGATGGACTGCTTATCTACCAGAGTCTTCCAATTCTACTGAATAAAAAGAAGCCTCCTGAGAAGTATAGCCCTGACCTCTCTTCCCAGATACTTTCCTCTTTTTCTGACTGGGCCAAGAGAAGCTCAGAGCATGGAACTTTTACAAAAGGATATAACTGAAAGCATCTATAACCCAAAGGCAGGTTATGAGCTGTTGAAGCCCCCCTTAGTTGCCCGGAATCCTCCTTTCTTGAGAGGAACTGGGAGGATTCCCAGCCTGCTGTGGAATGCTCGAGCCATACTTCAGTGCTTTTCAGTCTTTGAGGGCTGTGGTGTTCCCAAATTCCCTTACGGCTCCCTAGTGGGGTTTGGAGAACATAAAGTTTCCCATAATTACTAAGTCCCAGTCCTTCAGGCAGCAGCTGGAGGAGACCACTTATTCATTTCATGTCTAGTGAAGAGTTCACTTCCTTTATAGTGAAGAATTGGCTTTAGAGGGACTCACAATATTCATTCACTCATTGTTCTTCATCATCATTCTCCTGCCAAGTCTCATATAGGTAATCAATCGGCAAATGGGTGATGACAATAAGATCTCAAGTTTAAAAGTCTGTAAGTCATTTGGCATTATTCTGATTTAAGGTGATAGCTGTTAAGCCAGCCGAGGGCTTCATAAATTGCTCGACGGGGGTCCACCAGCATCGTGACCTCTTCACAAGCCATGACTTTTCCGCAGGGGATTGGACGCACCATCTTCTTTCCAAATGTCTGGAATAGCTTCATTCGTCAGCTCGTCTCTCATAAGGACCCAGGAGTTGTGGAGTTTTTCAGCGGAGAACGGATAATTCAATGTAGTAGATGAATGTGGGCTCTCAGATGGAGTGTGACGTAGGTGTTCTTCCTTAATGCATTTTCCACCCTCAGCTATCACGCGCTGCACATGAGATCGTGTCGTCTGAATAAAGAGCATCTTGTGTCCAAGCCGACGTGTGTGACTTGGCTGACACTGACTTCAAGGCTACGATGCGTTACAAGGTGCCTGATGCCACCCCAAGTTGTATCCCCCCGCCCCCCATCACGGCTTAGGTTGACAGGATGCAACATAACAGGTTGTGGCAAGGCTGGGGCATGTAGAAAGCAGCGTTACGTGTCCTGCCTGCAAAGCAGGGTGTTCTCAGCGGGAGCAAGCACATCACAACAGAAAGCCCTGCTCTCACCCCATCCTGCGTGTCTGCGGACTGCGGAAAGCGGGCTCGCTGAGGCTCTCACCACCTTAGAAACTACTGTTCAGATCTAAGTGCGGTTTACCCAATTCTCTCAGCAATTGCTTTCAAAGAATCAGCCTGAAGCCAACCTAAAGCCACCTCGGGGGAGATAGGAGCCTGGAATTGCAGGTCTGTGGTTAGAAATTAGGCATGTGTGAAATCTTGCCATTTGCCTTGACTTTTGAAGGCTGTCATGAGGGCAACTTCCCATATAGCTCCTTTGTGTGTTTGCCAGATCTGCATTTCACTCTGAATATGATCAAGTCGGTGGCACCAAAGATTCTACACAAGACCACCGTTAGCCTAGAAGTCACCTTTTTGTCAATTAGACAAAGGCACAGCTTTTTCTGCGGGGTGTCTGCAAGACTGCTTGTTCTGACAATAGCTGCTTCCTCTCCAGACCACAGCTCCTCCCCCCTTGCTCTTAGCCACCTGAACGGGTCTCTAACGTGTCTAATCCCTGGTCAGGTTACCCTTGTTCCTTGCCCACTGGCGTTGCCTATGCCTATCTCCCTGCAGAGCCCACTTCAGAGAAGACTTACATGAAGGGGATGTTTAAAATCCCAAGCTGTTCTAGAACATCCACTCGCTGATGCAGGACCAAAGCACATCAATATAGTCCAACAACAGTGAAGGCGATGTTGTGGGTCTCACCGAATAGGAGATGCTGAGTCATGATTATTAAATAAGGTGTTGGTCTTTATACATAACGGCTTTCCTAATCATAAAAGTGGTGTTTACTAAAGAAAAATTGAAGTGTACAGAAAGTATAAAGTAAAAAATCAAAGTCAGGGGCGCCTGGGTGGCTCAGTGGGTTAAAGCCTCTGCCTTTGGCTCGGGTCATGATCCCAGGGTCCTGGGATCGAGCCCCGCATCGGGCTCTCTGCTCAGCGGGGAGCCTGCTTCCTCCTCTCTCTCTGCCTACTTGTGATCTCTGTCAAATAAATAAATAATCTTTAAAAAATTTTAAAAAAATCAAAATCACATATAATCCTATCATTTGACATTATACTATCAACGTTTTGATATATTTTCTTCCAATTTTTGTTATAGGTATACTCATCCATTGTAAAAGCCTCTTGGGATTATGTATATGATACATAGTACCAGGTATAATGTATTACACATAATAATTAATGATATAATATTACATTACTGCAAATATATAACATATATAGCATTATTCCATATAAATATAGTATATATAATTTTGTGCCCTTCCTTTTCCCCCACTTATTATAATATTACTAACATTTCCCCATGATTTATTTTGGATAACTTACAGCATGGGAATTACTAAGTCAGAGGGGCATTCGTAAATCATGCAATGTATATGTATGGTCACATCATGAGGATGTTATCTGGGTTTGAAATCTTAGCAAGCTCCCAGGCCAAGGAAGAACAGTCCATCGTCTTTCCCTGAGAGGAACCCAGGTTCATTGCGGGAACTAATCTACAGGAGCTGGAGGCTGAGGGTACTCCTTCCACTTCATTCACCAAGTCACTGGAACAATATATATGTCCACCCCATGCCTCACTTTCTACCTCTATGAAAGGAATTTAGAAATTGCCTTCAGGATTCCTGAGGTCTTCTTGGGAGGATCACAAGACAGCCAGGCTGGGTCCCCAGACTTCCCGACACATACTGCTCACCATTCCTGGCTCTTCTCAGAAGTATTGTTATACTTCTCAGAATACTTCTCAGAAGTATTGTTTTTTTCATATGTTTGGTTCTTCTGGAGACTGGGGAAGGGCTTCTCTGGCGAGTAGAGGGTTGGGAGCAGAAGTGTAAAATGACAGAGGGAAAATGTTACTGAAGCCTCATTCTCGGCTCCATTTCCTAGGTTCTTCCTTAATTCCCAAAGATTTTTCTTTGAGGAGGCGTTGGGAATAAAATGTAACTTAGTCCTTGAAACCTGTCCAATGCAGTAGCCACCAGCCATACGTTGGCTATTTAAATTTAAATGAATTAAGGGGCACCTGGGTGACTTGGTCAGTCACCCTCTGCCTTTGGCTCAGCATGATCCCAGGGTCTTGGGATCAAGCCCTGCATTGGGCTCCTTGCTCAGCGGGGAGCCTGCTTCTCCCTCTCCCTCTGCCTGCTGCTGCCCCTGCTTGTTCTGTCAAATGAATAAATAAAAATCTTTTTAAAAATTTGAAATGAATTAAATAGAATATAACTAAAAATGTTGTTCCTCCATCTCATTAGTCACAATTGGAGTGCTTAGTAGCAACATGTGTCTATACAGATTATTTCCATGATCTCAGAAATTTCTGTGGATGGTGCTGCTCTAAACTATTCCTAGCGAGCGTAGAGTAAGTGCATACCCCTGGGATTCTAGAGCCTTCACCAGAACTTCATCAGGGAAGACATTCCTCTGAAGACTCTCGTTTTCTTTGAAAAGCTCATGTGAATTTTACCTTTCTAAAATATAAGGCATACACGTTTGCTTTAATGTAAAAACATGAATACTGAATTTAATGTAAAAACATGAATACTGAACACTGGATAAAAAGGACAAACTAAATAGGTGCCAGATTTTCCCTGTGCTTTTTCACATCACAGTTGGAGGAACAAGCCCGTGGGGAGAGTATTGCTCTCTGCTGCCTGTCACCAGGGCAAACCTCTCACAGAATTTCCCCCGCACACCCAGGGAGAGACACATGTGGTCCCTGAGCAACAGTACTTACTGAGCACCTACTGTGTTGGGTATCATGGCAGGCAATGGAAATATAAGGCAGATAGTCATGAATTTCTAGAATCCTAAGATTAGAATCAACCTTCAAAGCATATACAATCCACACCAAAGCCTTAGTGGCTTCAGTTATAATCTGTGGTCTGATCCTCCTTTCAGCTCATGAGATTGAGATTGTCTGTTGATGATTTGGCCTGTACTTTTTTTTTTCCCCCTGAAGGAGTGCTTTCATTTAGCGAAGGCTGCTTAATGATTTTCAATGAGGAAGAGGTCCAGAATGAGATGAAGAAAAATGGAAATTTGGACAGAGCATGGAGCGGGGTTGGGTTGGGATTTATGGTCTGTTTGCTATTCTCAAGGCTTCCAGGGAATTAGATCAAATGTCTGGTTTGTTTCCTGCTCTAGAACCTAAAATGTCAAAATGTGTGCTCATTTCAGTTCCTCATTCTGTAGCTGAGGCTTTATTTCTTCCCTGGGCTCAGGAGAGATGGAAACAGCGAATCCCTATACTATGGATAGATCTCTATCCATAATGTTGAAAATGTTGAAATCTCTATTAATGTCTTCTGCAGATTTACTGTCCAGACTAAATCTCTGCTCTTCTCACCTTCCCTATAGGTACTGTTTTCCAACTCAATCACTCTTGTTTGTTTCTGGAACATCTCCAACTTCTCCATGCCCATTCTAAGGTAAGCAGGATGACAAAATAAGGTCTTAACCAGTGCTCCAGGGTTGGATTCCATCAAAACGGACCAAGACCAATTTCAATTCCAATTTCTACTGGCCCATTGGTTTTTCTCTAACCTGGGGCCTAACACCTGTTGTGTGTATGTTTGTGTGTGTGTTCCTTGTTTTGTTTTGTTTTGTTTTACCCAGATAAGACCCCACTGTTCAGATTCTCTCAACATTCAACTGTTGCAGATGTATCATATATCGAAGTTGTTATTGCAAATATTTGTTTCAATTAATTAGCAACGGCCTTATGATGAAGCCTGCCTGCATTTTTCTATTGTAACCATGTGGTAGCTCTAGCCCCCAGGCCATGCAGAGCCCAGCAACAGTCCCTAACGATCCTCTTAATTACACAGTTGGGGTAACCATTCTGTCTAAAAAATCTGCTTTGTAATTACAAAATCACCAGCCCAGCCAGCCGTGTTGACCCATCAATCGCTTGCATTCCACTGTGTCCTTAAAATGTGTGCTGTCTTCTCTCCAAATCACAGGGAAGCTTCAGAAACTGGGGGGTGCAGAGTGCAGCTGCTCCTATAATAAGTGTCTCTGCCCCAGGGCTCCTCCGCTGCTGGGCTTCTTCCTTTACCTCCTGCCATCTTTTCCTCCACCAATGCCTCAAATCCACTAAGGAATTCATTTCTTCTTTCAAATCCATCTGCAAAAAGCGAGTTGCCATCATTTAGCATAAGCCTGAAAAAGCTCACGTTGGCCCCCTAAGTTGACTGGCTTGGTTCCTTGGATGCAAAAGTTGTGGAAATTGCTACTTAACTGGCTCCCGCTTACGAACCGTATGTGTCCCTCTGTTATTGTGTGTATTGCATTGAATTGTGATGACCTGTGGACATGTGAGTTTCCTCCATGTTAAAGGAGCTCTGAGATGGCTAGTATCCAGCACAGTGACTGGCCCATAGCACGGGCTTGGTACATCTTTGTGGTTAAGTGTTGGCAATGAAAAAGCTGGCGAGTTCTTAAATTCTCTGCTGTGTCACATCTTTTCATTTTGAAGGCTCCTGCTGGTAAATTCATCCTGACCGCAATATACATGAGGAAATCTTGGGACCTGGGCAATATAGGTAATATAGGTTCATCTTGGGTGGCTGGTTAGTGGAGTTCCTTTCTGACATCCAAGGAACCAAGGAAGTACTGTTTGGCTGTGTGATAAGAATTTCTAGTGTCCTGAGTATTCTCCACATGCTCTTCCCTTATTTCACCCAGGCAATCATAGCCTGCCCTTAGACTGTGGAAATATCAGAGCTCCAGTTATCCTATGGGAACCGGTGGCACCTAGAGGATCTGTGTCCCGGTCACCACCTCTCCTTATGGAAACCCTGCCTTCTGGAGCAGTGCAAACTGGCTAGATGCTTGTGCTCACGTTGCGAGTGACATGATTTGAAAGAAAAGGGAAGTTTTGGAACAACAGGAATGCTCCTTCCTTGCTGGTGGGAATACAAAAGGGTACAGTCACTCTAGAAGACAGTTGGGCAGTTTCCTGCAAAGCTAAACAGTCTTTCCATATGAACCAGGAATCATGCTCCTAGGTATTTGTCGAATTAATTGAAAAGTTATGTTCATGAAAACCTACACACAAACGTTTATAGCACCTTTTTTTAAGAAAAATTATTTTTAAGAAATCTTTTTTTTTTAAGATTTATTTATTTATTTATTTGACAGACTGAGATCACAAGTAGGCAGAGAAGCAGGCAGAGAGAGAGGAAGGGAAGCAGGCTCCCCACTAAGCAGAGAGCCTGATGCGGGGCTCGATTCCAGGACCTTGGGATCATGACCTGAGCCGAAGGCAGAGGCTTTAACCCACTGAGCCACCCAGGTGCCCCAATTTTTAAGTAATCTTTACACCCAACATAGGGCTCCAACTCACAACCCTGAGATCAAGGGGTTGCATGCTCTACCGGCTCAACCAACCATGCACCCCTGTTTATGACAATTTTATTCGTTATCACTAGATGTTGAAAGGAACTGAGATGTCCTTCAAAAGGTGGATGGATAAACAAACTGTGGTACATCCCTACTGTGGTATATTATTTGGTGATAAATAGAAATCAGCTATTAAGCCACAGAAATACATGAAGAAACTTTAAAGCTCCTTGATGAAAGAAGCCAATCTAAAAGACCACATATTATATGATTTCAGTTATATGACATTCTGGAAAAGGCAAAACTATATAGCCAGTAAAATGATCAGTGGTTTCTAGGGCTTCACTTGGAGGAGGAGAGGGGTGAATGGAGAAAGGACAGGGGATTTTTTTAAGGCTGTGACATTATTCTGCATGATAGTGTAACAGATACATGACATTACACACTTCTCTAGACCCAAAGAACTTTACAACACAAGGAGTAAATCTTAATGCATGTAAACTTAAAAAATTATTTAGGGGGTTGAAGGGTCCCAGGAAGGAATGCAGACTGTGATAAGACAATCTAAATGTATAGAATATTCTCCCTGAAGGGGACAGAGGAAAAGACACTGACTTAAGTAATTATGGAAATCAGTCAAATCTGTAAGACTGAAGGTGAAAGACACCGCACACCAGCATTGTGCTTAGCAAGTTGTTAGCCCCAGGGATGTAGGCTAGCAGTTCGGATACTGCTACTTGTATATATTGGAAATGAACATTCACATATATTGGAATTAGGTAAATGAATGGCAAATGGTGCAAATGAGGTTTCTCACTGATGGGTGGAAATTTACAGATGAACCAGGGGAGAAACCTAGAATGATCCATGTGGTAATGGATCAGGGCTGGAGACATCAGTATGAATTCATAGCCTAGTATAGATACAGAGACCTACAAACGGAAATGTATATTTTTGTATATGTGCATGTGTGCACACATGGGCACACGTGTATATGTGTACACGCATGTATATATACGTGTGTATATACACGCATGCATACATGTATGTGTACACACACACATATTTTTGTTCTGTTAGCTGAGAGGGTCTAAGAGAAACAATATCCCAGTAGCAACAAGCACACTTAACACCCAGACTTTGGTTTCTAACATCATTCTTCAATGAAAGGAACCAGGGCCCCTTGAAGAAATGGCAGATTTTAGAACCAGGACTAAAGTGACAAAATAAGAAATACATATTTGGTCTCTCTTCCCAATTCCAGGCAAAGAACTAAACTCCTTGGAACTTCCCGAGTGATGGAGTGAGAGGCACAACTTCTGTTCTTCACAATAAGCCCCTTTAAACTGTACCTGAGTTTATGCTAATGAAGTGACTTTTGGAGGATGGGGGGGGCTGGTTGCCATAGGAACCAATCATGTGATTAGAGAGTTGGAACTTTCGGCCCTACCTCTACTTTTGGAGAAGGGAAAAAGGCAAGAGATTGAATTAATCACCGGTGGCAGTGATATAATCAGTTATGCTTATGTTATGGAATCTCCATAACAACCCTGAACAAGGTGTTCAGAGAGAGTCTGCATTGTTGAACATATCCAAAGTGCTAGGGGGACAGCATGCCCCAAGAAGGCATGGAAGCTCCACACATCTTCTTCCTTCCTTGCCCTATGCATCTCTTCTATTTGGATGTTCCTGAGTTGTATCCTTTATAATAAACCAGTACTAGCAACGTGTTTTTCTGAATTCTGTGAGCCATTGTAGCAGATTACTGAACCTGAGGAAGGAGTTGTCGGACCCTTCAATTTGTAGGCACGTCAGACAGACGTGTGGATGACCTGGAGACCCACTGCTCGTGATTGGCAGCTGACGTCAGGGGCAGTCTTGTGGGACTGAACCCTTAAGTTGTAGGGTCGGTGCTAACTACAGGTAGTTAGTGTTACGGTTGCTTAATATAAGAGAGAACTGCACACATTCGGCATCAGGAGTGTTATGTGAGTAGAGGACATAGTTTTTCTTTCAGCAGGAAATGCACAGAATAAGCCTCGAGCACCTTATAGGGCCAGAAATTAAGAAAGCGCACACACAAAAATGAAAGCAGAACAAGTTGATGGGGATGCATCAGTGGAGTACAAAAGCCAACTGAAAAGCTCCCAATGGCCAAAGCTGGGACTATTAGAACAACACAAAAGATAAAGCAGTGCTGAATTATAACCCAAAGCAGAAAAGAAATATCCATGAGTCCCCACTGACATAAAGAATGATTGAATAAAATGATAAATGGTGGAGAAAAGAGAAGTCTGCCATGCAGAAAAATTCCAAATATTTTATGTAGATACTCCACCTTCAAGGAGGGGAAGCGTCATTCTGCGATCCTTAAGTGTCAAACGTAGTGACTTCCTTCTAGAGCACACCATGGAAAGGGGGAAAAAAATTACTGTGTGGTGCAGAAAGCTAACAAACACTTCCTCAGCCTGGTGATCAAGGTCAGCATCAATAGTCATAAATCATGTTGAAAGTAGGTACTCTTGATATGACATGATAAAAATGGTACTTTACCCCTGTGGTTTTCCTTCCAGTAATCCATAACCCCATCTTATCATGAGAAAAGCATCAGACAAGTTCCAATAGAGTGGCATCCTGTAAAATACCTGACCAGTACTCCTCAAAACTGTCAAGGACATCAAAAACAAAGAAAGTCTGAGAAGCTGTCAGCACTAAAATGAACCTAAGGAAATGTAGTGACTGAATGTAATATGGGATTGGGGGGTTGGGGAGGGCTTTAAGAAAAAACTAAGGAGATCTGAAAAAAAAAAACCCTATAGAGTTTAGTTAATAGTAATGCATCAATTCTGGCCCATTAACCATGATAGATGTGCTATACTAACTTAAGATGTTAATAACAGGGGAACCTGGGTGCAAGGTATATGGAAAGTCTTTGTATTATCTTTTAGATGTTTCTAGAACTCCAAAACTGTCCTAAAATATAGATTATTTAAAAAGAGGGGACAAGCTCTGTGGTTATCAGGGCTTCCATCCTGGTCCCCTTCTCTCCTGACTCCACATTCTGGGGGACTCGTAGCTCTCCTGATTTGCCCTCCCTTACCTTTGGCTAGTATGGTAAGGGCAATGCTGGCTATACCATTTGTCCCCCTGTGCTCCCTCCTTACCCTTTCTCTGTGCCCCTAGAAGTTGCCCGCTATGAATTGCACCAACTGGGCTCCCTTCCCTCTGATTTCTGGTAGGTTCTGCAAAAGGAAGGTACTGGCAGGAGATCAGAAGGTGGAAGGAGAGAGAAGCTGGGGTATGTGTTCCCCTGGTGTCCCTCCTGCTTGGCTGTGAGCTGGTGGTGACTGTGTTATTCTCTGAGGCTGGAGCTCTGTTTCCCTAACCACTCCCTCCTCTTGTACCTTCAGATCTAGGCTAGTTATAGGTGCTTCTGCTTCCCAGAGATTTTCCCATTACTCATTGGTTTCTTTGAACCCTGCCCACAGCTTCTAAGTAGCCCCTTCATTAAACTCATCTGTATTTCCCCCACTTGAATGTGCCACCCGGATCCTGCCCCGATCCTACTGACATTCGGGGCTTCAAGGCCCTGATTATCACCAATGCTCCCTTGTGTGCTTGACCCACCCCCTGGCTCTCCTCACCCCGCCAGTGGTAACTCACATGCTTCTCTAAAAAAACAAGAAAAGCTTGCCCCCTCCTCCCACTGGTGCTTGGAAATCTGAGCCTCAGAGTCTGCTAACGCGGTAGAAGCAGGAGGATAAGAGATTCGGGTCGACATCATATCTCTATGTAAACTCGTGGTGAGGCACTCTTCTACTTAGTGAGGTTCTTCATTTGAAAAATGGGCATGTTAGGGGCATGTGAGTGGCTCAGTCACTAAGTGTCTGCCTTCGGCTCAGGTCAGGATCCCCATATCCTGAGATCAAGTCCTGCACCGGGCTCCCTGCTTGGCCCTCTCCCACTCCCCTGCCTGCCTGTGTCCCTCTCTCACTGTGTCTCTCTGTCAAATGAATAAATAAAACCTTAAAAAAAAAAAAAAGAAAAAGAAAGACAAATGGGGATGTTGCCCCAGGCATACCTTCTCCCTTACTGTAGGAACTGCCGGTGACAATGTGACAATGCAAGTGAAGTCATTAATAAAACTAAGGAAACATGTAACAACATCATTTTTATAATCTTTTCTCCTCATTATAAAAGTAATATAAGTTCTAGGGTGCTAAATTTTTTATAAGCATGTATTCATACATTAATGTTGTAATTAAGAGACTATAAAAAGATAAACGTAAAATATGTGCTTATGAGTAAACATTTGAAAAATATTTTAAAAGTTTAAAGGAACCAATAACCATGGCCCGCGAGGTTGGGACAACAAAATGGCGTGTTGAGGGCACATGACACTTCACGGTTAACGTCCTGGCGCCATCCCTTTTAGCTGTAACCTCGTACAAGGCACAGAGCTCCTCTGAGTCTCATTTGTCACAGCTGTAAAAGAAGGGACACTAATACTTCCCTAAGAGTATTGTGGCAGGCGTTAGTGGTAACTTACGCACGGCCTTCCACTCAGCGCCTCACGCAGAGTTTGTCTGAGGAGAGACAGAGCTGGGCTTGACTCTCCGCCAGTCACAAGCTGTTGGACCCCGAGAAAGTTAACTAACCTCTCCTGGTCTGTAAAACAGGGAGGCAGAAATGATTACTCTTTCTCGAACAGGGTAATTCATGATAAAGGAGCTTCTCAGGACAGCAAAGAGCCCGCAGGGAGAGTCTTGCGTTTCAGCCTCTCTCTTCTACCTGCTTCTCCTCGTTATACCTTCACCATCATCATCATCCACCACCACCATGGTCTCAGGAAAGGAAATCCATCCCCGAGGGACCCACCAGGTCTGGTCTTACAAGTAAGGTATTTACCTATTCAGGGAGGAGGGGGGCAAAGCGGGCCACTTACTATCCCCAGAATGCGCCTTCAGAAATGTCTTTTAGTTCAAGCCCGTTGAACAGGCAATAAGGGTAACGTGGGAGGCCATTGGTCATGGGCTTTGGGAAGCGCTGCGTCCTAGGGGACCAGGGCTGGGGCCTTCCCCACCCATACAATCCTACGCCGATCAGACCTAGCAAGAACAAACAGTAGCAATAACCTTACATTGGAGAAGAAAAAAAAAAAATAAGGAAAGTAGTGAGAGAGAGGGAGGGAGTAGCTGGGGGTGGGAGATGAAAAGGAGTGAGAGAGGGGAACGTTAGGAGAAGCTGTCTTTTCTAACTCGTCTCAGCGATGGGGGGATGTTTGCCAGGTTTTTGTTTATCTTATTTAGGTTTATGTGCTTGCTGGAGAATCTGCTATTCTCTTTTCTGTGAGCCAGGCACTGGACTATGCACTTTGCGAATATTGAATTTGTTGTAAACATGCACAGTTACAATTATCATTATTTGGTTATGTGGCGTCCTAGGAGACTCGGACATGGTTTAAAGCGGCGGGTACACCTGTTCTGTCTCACTCCCCTCTCTCTATTCTGGGGGTTGGTACGATGGCATTTGCTCACCTAACTATACACCACTCATTCATTAATTTTTCCAAGAAAGATTTACTGCACTGTTAAGTCAAGAAAACAGCACACACTGACCTGGAGCTTATATTCCAGTGGAAAGAGACAGAACAAAGAAAAATTAGTTATAAATAATTATTTTAGGGAACCCAGAGTTTCAGGATGAATAAGCCCATCAGGCAGTCTTTCTGAAAGCAGGTTTTAATGGCTCAGATGGTGGCCAAAACCTGGGGACATGGTTTTGGGGAATAGGGTTATATGGGGACATGCTAACAAGAGGAAGACTCAGATGGGGTGATCTGAGGTCGGGGCTACTCCCCACATCACATCTTTGGCTGGGTCCCATCCTGGAGCTCTGGCGTCGCTAGCTAACCAGGCTGTTCCCCACAGTTTCCAAGAATGAGGGTAGTGCTGAGCCCAACGGCGGGCTGGGGGGCTACAGAACTCCCTTATCTCTTTATCTTCTGCGGAGACTGTTTCAATAAGGCAGAGGGGAAGCAGAGATGATAGATTTTCTTAGGAAAATCATATTAAAGTTCAATTTGTTAAATCAGCCTCCTGATCTTATCAACGGTGGGCACTCGTTCTAGCAGCAGAACCAGGAGGTGATAAATTCCTTGGGCTGAGCCCACAGATGGTTATCCTAACAGAGGACGAAATCAATGGAGAAGTCATCTAAGGAATGTACTCGGGGCTTATAGAATACCGGGCTGGTAATATTGCTTGATCAGATTGCAATCATTATTTTCCCCTGGTGTGTGTATGTGTGTGTGTCATTTCAATAACAAAGCTTTCGATATTGTTGGAATTTCCCTCTTTGGGTGAGAACAGCAGAAACACCTGTTACCTCTGTTCTTGTTTTCAACAACAAAATTCAGACTCTCTACTGTGCCAAAACGTTTCCTGGAAATTTTTGGAAACGAGGCCGGGAAGGAGGTTGTATGCTGCTGGCAGTGAGCACAAACCCATAGGACATAAATGCTTCTCAGAGAGCCGTCAGTGCTGAGGAAAGCAACCTGACAGCCCGAGGGGCGACCGGGGAAGGAGCTGCCTTTGGGGAGACTTTATGGGCAGATAGGATAAAGGGTTACAACAGGGAATGCCTTAGGAAATGGCCCAGGGACTGGCATTTACCCCATTTATCCAGTCACCAATAAGGGCTGAGCATGTTCTGTGTGCCAAGACCTGTGTGAAACGCAGATTCGGGGGAGCCTGAGCAAGTCATTCCTTTGCTCGAGGAGCTTGTGATCTAGGGAAAGGTGGGCCATATTGGCCCTGCTGGGTTTTGTTATACCCCAAGGGTGAAAAATGATCTTTACATTTTTTTTTTGATCTTTACATTTTTTTAATGATTGCAAGCAGGTGGGGGTAATATTTCATGACAGGTGAAAACGACAAGAAATGCTAATTTCAGTGTCCATAAATAAAGTTTTATTGGAACACCGTGCCACTCATACATCTATATTATCGTCTACGGTTGACTATTCCCTGCAGTAAGAGTTGAGTACCTGTGACAGAGCCCTTATGGCCCTCGAAGCCCAAAATATTTGTTATCTGGCCCCTTATTTTTTTTTTTTGTATGTTTGTTTGTTTAGTATTTATTTATTTAATCTGGCCCTTCAGAGAAAAAGTTTGCCAACCGTGATCAGGAGGGTAGAGGCAAGTAGGAAAGAAGAAGCTGCCTCACAGGGCTGCTAAGACCTACAGGGGGTATGTAGAGTAGGGCCCCCTACCTTTAGGACCAGGACTTGGCACGTACCACAGATATCTGCAGGACAGGTGTCCACACAGCTAAGGAGAGAGTAGAAGGAAGCTTGACCCAATCTGTTGGAGTGGGATCTCCTGCCACTGGCTTCTCAGATCCCCTGGCTGGCCTTGTAACCCCTGCCAGAGCATGTTCCTCCTGGACTGGAAAGAACACAGTTCCGGGAGGCTGGAAGGCCTGAATTCCCTATATCAGTCAGGGTTCTCCAGAGAAACACACCCAAAACCAATGGTTAGCCAAGTATCTGGGCACCCTGTAATCCAGTCAAGTTGACATAGAAAATTAACCTTCACAGCCCTGACTGATCTTGGTAAGCTATTTATCTTTTTGGATTAGAAAAAACTGCCCTTTCCAACGCATACGCTGGTGGTGAGGATGAAACTTGCTTCAAGCCTCACAAAAGAGCTGAGTACCCTATAAATATGACATGATTCCTATATTTTCAATCAGAGACCCCTTTTCATTTCTCCTATGACACTGAAGACTTTTCAGAGAGTATTAGCTGCCCATCAGCAGCTTTGCCAAGAGCCTGATCTGTATACAGTTAGCACTTAATAGTGGGAATTTGCTTCTATGGGCTAGATGGGTACACTTGGCCCCAGGCCGTGTCTTGCTACTCACTGGCACTTTCCTGTCTCTTTGATAATCGGTCTGATTCTGAGCACGGAGGAACCATAAACATCCATGAAAAACTACAGGAGATCTGTGTTTCTGACAAAAACAGCTAATCCTTCAACAGACATTTTTTTTCTTAATTAAAAAAATATAAATATAAATGAAACTGCAGGACCGTCCTGAGCCCCCAGCCCACTCTGTTTCCTGAAAAATGGAGTGTGTTTGGGTGACAAATGGCAAACCTTCTCACATCCTGCTTTCCTGGGATCACTGAAAAGACACTTTTCCTATTTCTGAGAAATTGATCTTTGATTGTATTTGCTGCTTGTGGGATATCTGGAGAGAACAAAATACTCTGCTGGTTTTAAATATATGCAAAGTATCTTAACCTGATAGAAGACAGTGTTCATCAAAGGGAGAAATAGCAGGGGAAGGAAGAGGGAGAAAAGGAGGGGCGGGGAAGAGAGAGAGAGAAGCGAGCCCTCTCAGGATGTCATCCCTACTCTGGGCTGTCAGAGAAGAGGCAGGTGTGGAGAAATGATAGCCACAGGATGGTCAATATCTTGAATTCACTGCTCATCACTGCTTGGTTCAGTCTAGGTGAAAATGTTATGAAAAAATATCTTCTGTTTAAATCCATTCATTTTCACAACAGCGGAGAGAGGCACCAAGTAAAACCAATTCCATTCTACAGGTGTGGGAAATGAGTGCCTAGTGTTCTATGACTGTAGAGCTGGAAAGAGAATCCAGAGAAGAATCCAGACAATCCCAGAGAATCCCTAGGAACCCCTTTGATTTAAAGCAGCCTGATTCCCTAGGGTTGCATTCCGCCCCTTCCTTTGCCTATTTGTCCTCCCCCCGCCCATGACATTTCCTTCTCCAAGGTAATTTTGAGCAGTACTTCCAAGTCCTGTCATTTGAAGAAAGAAATTTTTTTAAAAATTGAAACTCTCAAATTCTGGAGTCAGTCCTTTAAGTCTCTTTCTTGTTTTAAACACCGAAAATCAGAAATGCTCACTATTCTTAAAGAGAAGCAGAGATCAAAGGCAGGAGATAAACCCATAGTTACAGAGCTGTCGTTTCAAAGATTTTCCCACCATTGCTGTACTTCGAATTTGCGGTAAGCAACGTGTCTCAAGACAATTGCTTCACATGTCTTTTATGATTTCCTGAGGATTTGACAATCGAATGGTATGTTTCCCCCATCAGAAAAGTCAGCTTGACACCCTTGTTTCTACTTTAATAGATAAAGACCCTCTAATAGAGAAATGGCACATGGCTTTTCTTGTGGTCTTATCAAAGTCAATAGAAGAGTCAGCACTTGACCATGTAACTCTGGCCCTCCTTCTATTTGGGATTACTAAGGAATACAGCCAGTCCGGTCTTGGGCTGACTGGACTAAGAAGGCAAAGAGGAATAACACACTGAGACAACACGTTCACTGGGGGATCTGGGTGGTCTATCACAGCATCCATCAGCAGACTTTTTAAAATTAATTAATTAAGCTAATTGATTGATTGGTTGGTTTGAGAGAAAGTGTGAAAGAGCACACACGCCAGAGGGTGAAGGGGCAAAGGGAGAGGGAGAGAGAATCTCAAGAAGAGCTGACACAGAGCTCAATCTCAAGACCCTGAGATCATGACCTGAGCTGAAGTCAAGAATCAGAAACCACACCAACAGAGCCACTCGGGCCTGCCTGAGTCAGCAGGCTTAAGACAGACACTGATAATTCCAGAAAAAGAAAGAAAGATAGAAGAGAAGAGGAGAGAATAGAAGAAAAGAAAAGAAAAAGGAAAGGGGGGAAGAAAAAGAAATGAGATGAGGAAAAAGAATCTAGTAGTCAAGAGTCCCTACTGCCTCTAGCCCCTCACCAGCCCTTTGGCAAGAAGCTCATTGCACTCATCCAACAAGCTCTGGAAGATGCAAGACATAAGCTGAACGAGGGAAGCTCAAGTTTTCTTGCAGCTGCGGGCTGTACAACCCCTAACTCTGTGAGAGGGTGTCCAGTAGCAGCAGGGAGCCCAGACATGGCTTCAGGTGTTGGGTTTTGTTCTTTTTTAAGATTTTATTCATTTATTTGTCAGAGAGAGAGCACGATCGAGGGAGCAGCAGGCAGAGCAGGCAGAGGGAGAAGCAAACTCCCCCACTGAGCAAGGAGCCCAATTCGGGGCTTGATCCCAGCACCTTGGGATCATGACCTAAGCAGAAGGCAGACACTCAAATGACGGAGCCCCCCAGGCATCCCCAGGTGTTGGTTTTACAAGGAAAGGACCAGAGTTAGAGTAAGATGTTGTCCTTTCTGGCTCTAAGGAACCTGGGTTTGCAGAGCTCAGATTGGTTTAACTCAAAGCTACTCTGGAGTTGGGTAAGCAGCAAAGGGCAAATTCAATACAACTTCAGTTACGTTAATGAGAGCTGAGTCATGCAGGGCACCCCTCTCCTGCGGACTCTACCAGGGTTCCTGAGCTAGTTGCCCCAGTGGCCTTCTCCTTTCAACAGCTGGAGCCTGGATCCCCATAGCAATGTAATAGATGCTCGTGAAATGGAATGACCCTAAAAATGAGACTCAGATCCACAGAGGAAGACTTGGCCTTCCTGGGGTATGGGTGTCCTTTCCCAGTTCTACACTCTGGCATTTGAGGCGTGGTTCACACCAGAAGACCCAGGGATGGGAATGAAGCTCTGGGCTCTCAGAGCTCCAACTAGGATGGTGATGCTTGAAGAAGGTCCAAACTCAATCAATGCTGGAGGTCTGACCTGCTTTTTTTAGTGATGCCCTTTTGAGTTGTGAACATCTAGAGAGCTGAGTACAGAGTTGAACCTGAGCCCATTGACAGGGCTGATCTGTAGGATTATCTTGACTTCAGAAGGTAAATTCCTACATCTATCCAGGCATGAAACTTTCCCGTTTATTCTTTCAACAGACATTTTTGTGAAGAACTCCAGGCTAGGCATTGCATCAGAAACTGCAGATATAAAAACATTAATATGTGGACCTTTTCCTTGAGGAAATCACGGTGGGCTTTACAGTGGTATTTCCTAGAATCTTTATGTCAGCCACAGTGTTGGGTGGGGCAAAACTGGGGTAGAGGGGTAAGGATAATTAGGGATGAGTCTTGAGCCCAAATAACCTTGACTATTTAACATGAACTCTAGGGTTTCTGCTGAGACAAGAGCCCTGCTCTGAACCTCAGACTTTTTGGCTAGGGCTTTGATATCCTATCTGGCATTTGTTTAAAAAAAAAAAAAAAAAGCTCCTACCTAATGTCAGGCTCTAACAAGGATGAATTTCTTGCCATTTTTTTTATACCTTCAAGCATCGCAGCATTATAGAAACTTCTGCTGACATGTCTCACCCATTGGGTTGGACCTCTACATATTTATGCCATTCCAGACCAAGCCTGAATTTGCTATAGACCAATGGACTTTTCTTCCTTCTTCTCTTGTTTCCATCCTTCTTTTCTTATTGGGACTAACTCCACAGATCACCATCCCGTGAGGACCACCCAGAAAGCAAGATTAATACTTCAGCGCCAAACCTACTTATTTGTAGCTTCTTCCTTTTCATCTTGGCTTGCAGCTGAGAAGCCAGCACGCCTCCAGACAGACCCCGGTTACTATGACACTGTCCAGATTAAATCTTTCCCCAGGAAGACCTCACCCTCCATGTCATCTGTACCATGCCCCCTCCTTTGTGATGCCATTGTGGATTCTTGCGTGTGTACCAAGGAGAATGACAGCCTGAAATTAGGCTGCTGCTTTTGGACATTGGGTAGGAAGATGATTCCAAACCCAAGTGTGAAGTAGAGTTGACCCCTGATGATCAGCCTGAAGGGCCTCTTTTAACCCCCTCCTGCAGATGAGTTTGGATCAGCTTCAACACAAGAGTTAAACTGGTGCTTTGGGACAACAGACCTGGGTCCTAATGCCAGCTCTACCTTCCCTCTGTGACTTTGGACCCGTTATTTAAATCCCTAAACCTCAGTTTCTCTATTCTTCTCAGTTTCTCCAAAGCAGTGCTAATACGCTTCCAGAGAGGATGATCAGAGGATTTAAATGAGATGGTGTGTTAAGATATTGGCTCAGTGTTCAGGAAGAGTTCAAAACATGGCAACTATTATTACTTTCTATTGTGTTGGTTATTTCTTCGGCTCTCCCTAAATGAAACCGTAGAAGAGACTCAATCCTACCTTCGCAATGACAGAGCCAAAACATGATTCAGGAAAACCTGGAGGAAGAGCACAGGAAATTGCAGGTGAAACCGAAGAGCAACCTGAGAAAGAAAGAGGAAGCAAGGCTCAAGGTCATGTCCCGTCCCTGGGACAAAATGTGCTTTTTGTTTTTTTGTTTTGTGTTGGTTTCTAGGTCTTGCATTTATGTTTTCATTATGGATTATTTCTAACATGCACAAAAACAGAGAAAACACTCTAATCAACCATCCACTTACTCAGCCTCTAGCCTCAATGATCATTTGCCAACCAAGTGAAACTTGCTTTTGATGCCTTAGTTTCTTCCATATATAATGGAATGACCAATGTCTATTTCCCTCCTTGCTAACAGGAATGGATAAGGATGATCGTGAGGAACCTGCCATTCTTCCTACTCCCAAAATACCTTCCAGAAAGTCATGAAACACATCATGTCATCATTTCAAGTATGATAGACTTGTAAAAATGTTGAAATTTTCCAATCTGGCTTCCCCATCCCCAAACTTGCCCACAAATCCAAGACATAACCTTAAACATATAAAGGAACATAACTTCCTTTTCCCCTCTAACTCCTGTCATATTATGCAGTATGAAACAATTCGAGATTAAAGTGACAAATTAACTGTTAACTGCTAAATATTTAATGTCAAGAAAAGCTGTTTAAAACCCATAAAAATGCAGGCAATAAATCTGAATAGTATAGAGGGGAAATGTTATATTAACTTAGATTTTGCAGCACCTTAATATTGTCTTATATTAGACGCTTGCCAATTGGAGAACACACAACACATTTACTGCATAAATTTATGAACATGTTCCAGTAACCCCATCCATTTTCTCTGTGTTGTTTTCTCTTGGCATTTATAGCAACTTCAGTTTGTCACTGCACAAGGATAAGTGATTTTTAAATTTTTTCCTCTGGCTTTGGCTCTTGCTTACTGAAGTACACTCATGGCTACCTCACCTTTTTTCCATCCCCCTGGAAAAATCAGGTTGATTTTTAAAAATGAAAGTGATAGAAACTAAGGCAGGACTATAAAGAGGTAGAACCCAAGGATGGGAAAGCTCTCACTTTCAACCTCCCAATAACTCATCCTCTGAATTCATATTGCTACTCTTAATGTATTCCACTGAGGTTGCTAATACTTGCCACAAAACAATTGTCAAGAAATACAGAGGGAGTTAATGAAGTAATAATGAGGTGAACATGCCTATGAGTTGTAGAATGTTCCTTGGTTTAAAGTGGTAATAAATGAATGTGAATCAATCGAGAGCTTTTGGATCTTTGCTTGTATTATCTTCCCTACGCAGAATGCTTAATACCCTTCTTCTTTGCCTATCTATAGGGATGCCATGTGCAACTATACAGGTTGTGCACTGCATAGCTCCAGGGGCTCCATTCACACAGATCTCCATGTGATTAGTGTTCTTGCCCATTATGCTCCACTTCTGGGATGCTTTCCTGATCCCCACAGTCCTCAAGTTTCTCTCCCTTCAATGGGCACTCAAAGATGCTACCATAGGTACCTCGGACGGGTTCCTCTGGCCCTGATCTCATGAGAGGACAATGCCTCACATCCCAAATAAGAATTCTCACCAGGGAACCCTGAAGACCTCAGGTGAGTGGTCAAGAGTGAATCGAGAAGGGAGCTTTAACCCCCTAAGTAAAACCCAGTCACCACAGTGATGTTAAACTACCCACAGAAAAACCATAGCAAGGATTCTCGGGCCAAGAAGGCCTTCGCCATTGCCACAGGGAAACCAAAGGGGGTGCTCAGATACAACCAGCTCCTTCATCTGAAAGGATATCAGCTCATGGTCCAGCCTGGGGTCAAGCTGAGTATCCCAGAATACTGCTGCCAGAATTCCTTACATTGGAGCCAGGACAGAGCTAGTCACGTGCATGTCTCCTAACCTCCAGCTCCACCCTCTGAGTCATCAGGAACTGGGCTTCAGTGAGCTGCAACTTATTCTTCCCTTGCTCTAAACAAGAGCCCAGAACCCTTTTGTATGAACATCATTCAGACTTCCAGCCCAACTCCTGCTGCCGACCATGACCTGACCAGTGAGCCGGGTCCTCTAAGCCTGGCCAGTGTGCCTCCCTGTCACTGCTTCTGTCCCCCTATCCAGGGCCATTAGGCAGCCCAGGACAAGGAAATTATACTGATATCTTGATACTTGGCCCATGTGACCTGTGATATTTTTTGAACGTAGTGCTCCACCCGATGAAGACACAGGCCAGGCTGCATTGGTTTCTCTATCCCTAGGAGCCAGCACAGCCATGAATGCACAGTGGGTATTCAAAAATCATTTGTTGATAGTGCTAGGTGTGTAAAGGGAGCAGTTTAAAATTTCCTAAACTAATGAAAGAATCATAGCCCATGTATCATCTATTTTTTATTGCCTTGTGTTGACATGCCTCTGGTTAGTTACCCAAACTTGTTTCCATGGTGACTGTGGCAGGAATATGTGATTATGGGTCTGTAACTTTCTCTTCCTTTTGAAAAAGCTACGTGATCACCATATTTCTAAATATTATCTTGTAGCGGATCTGTCATTGCCAATGGCCTTCTAGAGTTGGCTTCTCTTACCATGTGTAGTTTATTGTTGTATGGAAAGTTCTTGTAAATGTTCCAGGAAGGAGAACTAGGACAGGGAATTCCTAAAGGTCCAAACAAGGATGAGAGAGGTAACCTTTCTGTGGGGCTCTCTGATGCCAGGATATACTTATACAACTTTATTTAATCCTCTCAACCTCATTTTGCAGATGAGAGAAACTAGGACCTAGAGAGGTAACTACATAAGATAGGGGGGCTCTTAAAAGGAGAACTCGATTCTAATGCAGGAATATCTGACTCCAGGGCCCAGGCTCCTTTCACTGCACATGCTTCAGAACAAGTTGGGTTGGGAAGGTAACTCAACAGTGAAGCTATGGAAGGTTGAGGACATGGATGAGAAAGATGACACCCTACACAGATGAATTATGTGGTGATAAAGAAAGACAAAGGGAAGTAACAGATAATATCTGATGTTGGTTTTTATCCAGAAGCAGGGCAAGGATCTTATCTGTCCTCGTTACCATTGTTAAACCTCTGCTTAGCACATGCCTGGCCCCTAATTTGTGCTTTACTTTTTTTTTTTTTAAGATTTATTTTGAGAGAGAGCTGGTGGGGAGAGGGGCAGAGGAAGAGAATCTTTCACACACACTTCCTGCTGAGCGAGGAGTCCAACTTTGGACTTGGGCTCAATTCCACAACCCATGAGACCATGACCTGAGCCAAAACCAAGAGTTGAATGCTTAAATGACTGTGGCACCCAGAGACCCCTAATTTGTGCTTTAATTTGTCAAATAAATTTCTAGTCTCTGGCATGAGGCTTTGTTTGTTTTACAATTAAATCTCAGCAACAATAGTCAAATGCACCTTTATTGGTTTTAGCCACTCTGCTTATAGATCGTTTCATGAATATGCAACCTGAAGTGCCTCATAGCTTACCCTAAGTCTTTCCTAGAAGGTAAACGAGCAAAGTGGTTTTGAGCTGTTGGGCTTGGAAAATCAGGGACCATGTAAGATGATAGTCACTGGCTGCATGTGACTATTTAAAATTAAATTAAATAAAAAATGTAGTTCCTTCATTGCACTAACCACATTTTGAGTCTTCGTAGCCACATGTGGCTAGTGGCTACCACGGCGCGCAGGCAGTGCAGATAGAAAACATTCCCATCATAGAAAGTTCTATTGGACAGCTCTGGATTAGAACACATCCTAGTTGCATGATCCTATAGCTGCATAACATGGACAAATGGACAAATCATCAACTGACACTTATGATGGAAATAATAATAGTACCTGTCTTAGCCTAAGTGTCCCAAAAAGCAGAATCTAAAACAGATGTCTATGTACGAATCCTTTACTGGGGAGTGTCACTGCAGAGAACATGAGTCAAGGATGGGGCGAGTCAAGAATGAAAGAGGGAGAGCCCGTACATGGTACATGTTTGAGTGGATGTCATCTGTAAGCAATTAACTACTTGATTCTTTAAGACTATCTGCAAAGCTGTATAAAGTGCAGCTCAGATTCAATTTTCTGGGAAATGGAAAGGAACAGGAAACGTTTATCTATGGGTTCTTACTCCCTTTGCTTTCCTCCAGGAGTAGGGGGTGTGCTGATTCAAATATTCATCTCTGAACAAACTAAAATTTGGTTGCCCTGCCCTTGCCAGACAGTGATCACTGCAATTCCCATTCACCAGTCACTAAGACATGCTCACGTTGAATCACCTGGGTTCTAGATAAATCCTTCCCTACATGAGTTGTATCTCACTAGCTCTTTGCGGTAATCAGGGGTCAATTTCCCTTGCCAGTATAATAGTTCTTTTCTTAGTCTCCTTGTGCTTTAGCTTGAGGACTCTGCAAATGATCAGGTGGAGTGACAGCTTCAAGTTCAGTGACTAAGTCCCCTGGCACAATTCCTCCCTGCTCCGTATATTCTAGATGTTGGGGAGATAACACCATATATCTTCTTTAGACTCAGTACATGTATTATACCCTGCAGCAAAAGAAGAAGAAGGAGGAGGAGGAGGAGGAGGAGGAGGAGGAGGAG
>PISX010023428.1:0-29784 GCA_004024625.1 Mellivora capensis
GAAGCTTTTGATCTTGATGAAGTCCCAAAAGTTCATTTTTGCTTTTGTTTCCTTTGCCTTTGGTGACATATCTTGAAAGAAATTGCTGTGGCTGATATCAAAGAGGTTACTGCCTATGTTCTCCTCTAGGATTCTGATGGATTCCTGTCTCACATTGAGGTCCTTTATCCATTTCGAGTTTATCTTTGTATACGGTATACACCACATCTTTATCCATTCATCTATCTGTGGACATTTGGGTTTCCATAGTTTGGCTGTTGTGGATATTGCTGCTATGAACATTGGGGTGCATGTGCCCCTTTAGATCACTATGTTTGTATCCTTTGGATAAATACCTAATAGTGAAATTGCTGAGTCATTGGGTAGTTCTGTTTTTAACTTTTTGAGGAATCATTGTTTTTGAGCAACAGCTCTAGTGTCTTCACTTTGGGGATATGACCTCCACCATCCTGCCTGCCTTCTTTATCCACTCTTGGATTAAGGTCGATATTTTTTCTCCATCTTGTTCCAAAGATAATATTGCAAAGACATACATTTATACATCTTGGCTTGTATGTGTAGTTATTTCTTTAAAATACAGTCTCAAAAAAGGAATTCCTGGGTGAAAAGATATAAACATTTTTACTCAAATATTTATGGAATGCCTCCTCTTTGCTCTTATACACATTAAATTTACAATTTAAGTGCTTTAAATTCATGACTAAGGGAAAATTTAAACTCACAGACTTTACTTAACACTTATGGAATTAGTATTATGGGTTTGGTGCTATTCTAAAAGTATAATCTATATTAATTCATTTAATACTATAACATAGCTCCTACTAAGATGTCCATTTTACAGATTAGAAACTAAGGCACAGAGATTCTAATTAACATGTCCAACATTCCATTGCCCATAAGCAGCAATTCCAGAGCTAGAACACCAGGGGTTCTGGTTCCAGAGTAAATGTTACACTCTGTTCATCTCAGCATAAAACACCTATAATCACACTCCACTTTTTACTTTGGACTCCCCTAAAATAAGGCTGAGTGGTCTAGTTTATTTCTTAGTTAAATTTTACTTCTATTCTGGAGAAAAGTCTAGGTTGATAATTTAGTTATTTTACTTGTCATTGTTAGACGCTTTTAAATGCTGAGATACTCAGTCGTCATTTCTTCACCCATTTGATTTTGAATTATAACTATGAAATTAATTCAGATCCTTGCAACAGTATACTATGCCCTTGAAATTTGCGTCTTTAGCTAAGGCACGATCTACTCCTTCAAACCAAATTAAACGACTCTTGACAGCCTGGGTTATTACTAAGATGGCAGGTTTACCAACTCTAGGAATTAGATATTGTGTTGGCATTCCATGAGAAGTTGTAGAATAAGAAGAAGGAAGGAAAGCCTTTGGTTTTGTGACAGGAGCCCATTCTTCTGCTGAGAAGTTGAATTGGAGGAGAGCTGAGGATTTGAGAAAGTGGATCAAACAAATCTCTCAATATTTATGAGAAGAACACGGCCCATTACCACTGCAGTGCAACACAGCTCCGCTGCATGATAACAGGTATTGGTGGGTGCCTTTTCCCATGCCTGGAGCGATTTTAGAACAGCTAATGAGATTCATTAGTCATCAGAGAGAGAACAAGAGTAAAAAGCACTATAAAAATCCAATCCAATTCAGGGTAATCTTGGCACAAGCCTTAGCCCAGTTGGTGTATTTCCAAAAGAAAGAGGCACATTAAATTCAGGAGGGACAATCCAACTGTTCTAAAGCTATAAATCAATGCTACTTAGCTCTCATTTTTGCTCAACATCTCTGCAAGGAGCCATAGTGAGAAATTAACTGATTCCACCATGCTCATATACATCTGTCTCTTTGACTGAAACACTAAGCAGACAGCTCTCTTGCTCCAGAGAGAACTACTCGTCACATGACCTGTACCCTCACCATCACAGATGCATAAAGTCTTCGTGCCAAGCATAGCCAAATCCCAGACCCTAGGTGCTACAGAGTATATCATTGTTATTTTCATTTTTAAACCTCATATCCACAAAATTATGAAACACTGGATGTCTTGAATGCTGTACCTTGACTAACACATTTCCTGGAAAGATAGAACTTTACTAATCTGTCCCTCAGAAGTCAAACAATTAATGCATTATTTGAAGCAGCTCTCCTAGGTTTTGCAGCCCTATGTCAAAATAACCTAAGTGCAACATTTAAAAAGGAAAAGCTTAATAAGTGTCATCTGATGATTGGCTGATATGTCCTAGCCTTAAATGAATTAATAAAAATATACCTTCCAGCAGAAGTTTTTAGGCTATGCCTTTTATTAGGTGCATCAAGGAGAGGTAGGGATTTAATTTCTATACGGTTTTATTAACACCCTGTGACTTGCGAGCTCTGATTTTCCCATTGTACTAATTGAGGTGGGGCTAATTCTAGGTAGAGTGTGGGCCCCCAGAAACATCTTCTTTGAAGGTCTTCTTTTCTCCAGCTTATTATTAATGGTCACATTGGAACAAGGGAGATAAAATTAAAAGGAGAGTGAGAACAGGATGGTAAAAGGCCCCTAAAAACATATTCTGTCATTTGCTTTTATTTTTTTTAAAGATTTTATTTATTTATTTGACAGACAGAGATTACAAGTAGGCAAGAGAGGCAGGCAGGGAGAGAGGAGGAAGCAGGCTCTCCGCAGAGCAGAGAGCCCGATGTGGAGCTCCATCCCAGGACCCTGGGATCATGACCTGAGCCGAAAGCAGAGGCTTTAACCCACTGAGCCACCCAGGCGCCCCTGTCATTTGCTTTTAAACCCATAAATTGCAACACATACTAATAACAAGTCACACTCTCACAGCCCTGTTCGTGTCGAAATGAGGACAGCGAGAAGAAAGTCTTGGTAGTTACATTAGGGACTATTGGTATATGATTGTTGAAGGGCAACAACATCCATAAACCGGAGAACCAGTGAGGGAAACGGACATAACCAACCAAATCTATGGTTCGTTTGTTACGTTTCATGCACAAACACAATATTAAAGAAGGAGGGAAAAAATTAGAGGTTCCCAAATAAGCCACATGTTTCAGACTTGAAGGTCTGAGGGAGCAGCATGTGATGTTCCAGAGTAAGAGATCTTAGAGACAGAGCACTGAGGTCTGTAGCTAAGCTCCACTGAATTGCCACTACTTGAAGACATTCAAAGCGAACTAAAATTAAACTAAAATTAAGCCAAATCTAACATCTGGAGCCTGCATTTCCCTCATGAGCCATGAGTCTGTGGTCCTTGAGATCAACCTTGGCCTGGGAAAATAGGGAATTAGAACTTAAAATAAATCTACATAGAATAATCAAGTCAAAAAGCAGGGATTCCACGACTTTTTTTAAATTACCTGATTCATGCCATAGTGTCTCTGTGTCTTATGATACAAAATAGTGAACATTTCACACAGCTCTTTCCCTAAAGAGGTTGTGTGGGACAACTGAACATCTTTTCTCCAAAAATTACATGGAGTCCTGTGTTTTTTATTTGCTAAGTCTGGCAGTCTTTCTCGACGGGCTACTCCAGAGAGAATATTCACCGTACATCGCCTTTAGTTTACTTAAGCATTGTAAAATGGGTTTGTTCTGTTTTGTTTTAATGCTGAAAGTACATGGAAGTTCTTGTTAGTGGTCCACTATGTCACATCTTGTTTTTGATTTTGTTTATATTTAGAAAAAACATCGACTGCTACTTAAAGGAGCCAGTTAGCAATTATTAAAATGTTCAAGGAAGTTTCTAGGTCCTCACCAGCAGAGATCTTCCAAAGAAGGTCTTAGAAATCAAAACTAAACCTCTGTGCTTTGCAGACTAGGGAGGGGTGAGGTCGACAGGAAACTGTTGATGTCATTGACGCGCTAGAAGAAAAAAAAGTTTTTTCCATTTATGAGATTCCTCCTTAGCATCCAAAGTTGGTGACCACTGTAGCTCCTTACAGCTCCCAAATAATCTCAAAGACCATCCCTTGTCACTTAAGTTGTACAAATATTTCATCAAAGGGCAAGGGAATTTGAGACTGTGTCCTTGATTTTCTGTTTTGCAATGTTTTATTCTGTATTTGGGGACCCATTTTTCTCACGTTTGGAGTAAACACATCAACCTTGTAATGCAACCATCACAGCTTTTTCCGCACTGGCATTCACCATTTGGTGCTATAGGCCATTTCTTTGAGGGAAGTGCCTCTTATCTTGGCTTCCAGATTTTAAGGCCATGTTATCATCTGGCTAATTTTTCAGACTCTTCTCCATTTTCACCACAATGCATCCATAATAGTTGCATTGTTCAACCCTGTTAGAGAATTACCCATCTTCTCTCTGTTGTGGCAAAGAAGCAGAGAGCCAAGCAATTAATCTTGACACAGGATCCATGGTTCAGTGGCAACGAAGACAGCCTGTGATACTTTGCTTGCTAATAGGGAGCCAACATTTTAAAATAGATCCAAGTAAACCTCACAAAGAAGGATCTAATTCAGCAAAACTGTTGATGATCGTAATACTATAACAAGCAAGCAGAGGACTTTTCTTCAAACTGACAAAGATAAAGTTCACATAATTCAGTGGGTGTGTTTGGCTGAATAGCATGAGCTTTGGGAGTTCAGTGAAAACAGCTTGAATTACTGAGCAAGAAGTCAAGTATTTCAGTATCTTCTCATATTATTTCAGATCTGGAAATAATAGTTATGCGGCTTTGCCCTAAATGCCTGGAGTCTCTGTGACTCTACTGGAAGGACTGCATCATGTCAAAGCCTTGGTAGCTAAGAAGCGAAATTCAACCATGCGTTGAGAAGAAGCAAAATTATGTGTGTCAGTGGTTAATATCATATTTTCTTTTTCCACAGCAGGAAAAGCCCAGGCTCCTTGAGCCTTTGGATTATGAAACTGTCATTGAAGAACTTGAAAAGACCTATCGGAATGATCCCCTTCAAGACCTTCTGTTCTTCCCCAGTGATGACTTTTCAGTAAGTGTTATTTTTTCAAGCCATCTAAGTTTGGGAGGGTCCCGCAGATGACAGAAGATCCTCTCCAGTTGGGTCACTGTCTTCCCTTATAGATTCAGGTTGGGTGGTACTCTTTCCTGTGGCTATCCTATATCATAGTCACTGTAATGGGAAGCCACATCCGCCAATAGAGAATGCCCGAGGTCTTGGCACAGCTGAAAGTTCCACAGTGGCCTTTGGGGCGGGAGATGCACAGGGTGCTGCTGGTTCCAGCTGGCACCAGTGTCCCTACCAAAGTCTGGGTACCTAGCCTCACAGAGCATTTCTTCTCTCACCCATTTCTAACTGAAAGCTTCCAAGCAAGTGAAACCAGCCAAAGGCAGAGGGAGGAATCTCTTGGCACAGAACATGCAATTCTTAAAAATCACCCTTAATCTTGGTTGTCCTTTTGTAAGGAAATGGGGAGGCTTGTGGGCAAAGAAAGAGAGACCAACACATCTTCATGGAAAGATTTATGATCTGAAGACAGTGTTCTCTGGCATGTGGAATGCTCCTGAAGATCGTAGAGAGAATAAATAAAAAGGCAGTTCATTGAGGAATTGGAAACAAACACAGTAAAATTATGGCTGATGAGCACTCGCATGTCTCCAGCATTCTATTTGTGGTCATCTCAAACATTTTTACATTGTTAGGAAATATCTGTGTAAATGGAGATCTCAATGAGCAGATGGTGACCTTTCATGTCTTTTCCTAAAAGAATGGTGTTCAGATATCACAAATAAATAAATATCTTAAAGCCAATGAAAATGTAGCTCCAGGGTAACCCTGGGAAGTAACCACTGTCGATGGGAACCTCTGCTGAGTTTCTGGGGCCTCATGCTCATGCTTCTGCAAACAGCCTCACACTCCCAATTTTTCCTCTTACTTTTGGGGCAGATCTGGCTTCTGGTTTCTAAAGGTTAATTATTTTCACCTTCTTCCATGGATTATTAAAAAAGAAAGTAGATGGAAGTTCACCATTTTCTATTCCAAGTATAGAGAATGATGGAAGAAAGGAGATAGATTCATAGGAAGGAAAAAAGGAACTGTCCCAATTTGTTTTTCAGATTTTTACACGGGTCCTATTTTACTGGTTGACACACTTTAAGAGAGGCTGATCTCATGCAGAAATGTCATTTCCGTGGTTTAGACCACCAGGGCTTGAACTGCAAGCACAAAGTTGAGCCACATTTTTTTTTAACTTCCACACCCTCACTTTCTTTCATACTGAACAAACAACTTTATGAACAGACTCTTTCTGTCAGACAATACAAAAATCCTTGAAACTTGGAGACATTTTCTTCTAGCTCTGTCATCCAGATATATGACAAAAGCTACTCCAAATTCCCCCAGTTTCAGAAGAGAGTGGATGGGATGTAACAATTGGACTGAATTTGAATTCATATTCTGGCATCTTTTCACAATCATTTAAGTCAAAAATTGTCTGATTACTCTAGGATCTTTGTCTTCCTTAATGGTGTGAACAGAGCATATAATAGCATACATACTTCTTTGTTTTCCAGAAGTGAATATTCCAGTAAATACACTGAATTCTTTCCTCCTCCTGTCCTTTGCTTAACACCCTCTGTGGCCACCCCCATTGCCTTCAAAATGAAGGGCAAACATGTTGGCATTGCTCAAGGGTCTTTCCAGAATTTACTCCTTGTACATCTCAAGGTCATGGTCTTCCTCTCCCACTCAAACCCTAACACTGTCATCACAGGCACCTTCATTGTCAATGGGTAAAATACTAGCATAATCCTCAATATAACATTCTCTCATCTCTCAGACTATTTTCTCCATTTATTCATTCACCAAATTTGTAACATATGATGCTGAATGTTAGACATTAGTCTCAGACTGGGGAAGGAAGGAGCAGTGATTAGACAGAAATTGCCTGTTTTTTGTTTGTTTGTTTGTTTTTAAAGACTTTATCCATTCATTTGACAGACAGAGACCACAAATAGGCAGAGAGGCAGGCAAAGAGGGAGAGAGGAGGAAGCAGGCTCGCCACCGAGCAGAGAGTCCGATGCGGGACTCCATCCCAGGACCCCGAGGTCATGACCCGAGCCGAAGCCAGAGGCCCTAAACCACTGAGCCACCCAGGCGCCCCAGAAATTGCCTGGTTTTAATGGAGCTTACCTTTCAGTCATATGAATCAGGCAAAAATAAGTAAACAAGTTAATTAACCAGATAAGTGAGATGAAGACCAGTTCTAGGAAGAAAATCAAACAGGACCAGGTCATAGAAAAGAGGTGACATGTGAACTGAGTTTGGAATTTCCAAGGAAGACCAACCATGCTAAAACCTAAGGAAAGATGGCATGTCTTGGGCTGAAGGAAGACTCCACAAAGGCCCTGGATGGCTCTGGACAGAGAGAGTGGGCAGAGAGGAGATGAGGTCTGGCAAAGGCAAGCGTCTTATTCCAAATGCAAGTGGCAAGTCTTTGGACTATTTCAAGAAGGACAAAAACTAACTTGGTGTATCTTATTGAAAGCTCATCTGGCCTCTGCTTGGAGAATATAAAACAGGGTGCAGAGGAAGCTAGGAGACCAGCTGTGGGAGAGTAGTTCTCAATTAGCAGGTGCTCAAGAGATATTGGATGCCACCTTGTCCTTATTATCAGAAAATGTCATATCATACAGACGTGTGTATCAAACATCTGACAAACAAATGAAGTTTTCAATATTATTACCACATGAAGTTGTCAGTTTCTGAACAAAATTTGGTTAAATTGTCTTCCCTCATTTCTCCTCTGCAGTTGATAAGCCATGGCCCATGGGTGCCTGCTGCCTATTTTTATCTGTCCCATGAATCAAGTATGGTTTTTATGTTGTTGTTGTTGTTGTTGTTTTTACACTACCTTATTATATTTTCTACACAGAACTGGGTAAATCACTGAAGGCAAAAAAATATTTTGTAAGCCATGACAATTATTTGAAATCAGGTTTTGTTATCTATAAATAAAGTTTTATTTGAACACAGTGATGCCCTTTCTTCTACCTATTGTCAGTGGCTGCTTTCATGACACCCCACAGGATTGTAGCAGAGATAGAGGGCCTTACAAGACTTATGATCTGACCCTTTACAGAAAGAGTTGGAGCAGCTCTGCCATCGTGAATGAACCTGGGTTCATTTGTGGGGGGTTTCATCTCCCTCTGTATGGAGTAAAGACCCTTCCTTAAACACCCTCTTCCACTGTCTGCTAATCCACAGCCCATGTCTCCTGTCAAGAGTGATGCTCGCCAACAGAAAGCTCCCTGTTGAGTATCATTTCCCAGGCTTGTTTTTGAGCAATGGGTAAGGATTCCCTGGGATGTGTGTGGATAGTCTCTGCTCACCCAGTAGGAAGAGGTAATAGAGTGATCATGCCCATCTTTGGGGCATCACAGAATGGAAGGAGGGGAGAAGTTTCAAACTTCCCACCCTCCCTCCAAACGCCCCAAGCCCAGTTGTGCCCTATAGGTGAGAGAATCCAGCTTACTTCCGTGTTTGCACGTTACCAAGCACCCCCACTTGAGGCAGACCTGATTCATTACTGGCTTTGTTTAATCAATATTTATTTTGCACCCACAAAGTACTGAATATAGAACTGCACTTCCCAGATAAGTGAGGCAGGCAAGAAAAGCAAAAGCCCTGTATTTAAGGAGTGTGTGCCCTAATATGGATGAAATTAAAAGTTGATTAAGAATCCTGGCTTCTTATGGTTGAGACATACCAAGAAATAGGGGCTTCAACTGTTATTTGATAGACCTTACAGGAAATTATTTTCTACCAAGACAGGATTTGGGCAGTGTTTCTCCCTACTCACCTTGCTGACCCAAACCACCACATCCTTTTTTGCCTAGATCCCCAAAAGTAGCTTTTAACCAGTCTTCTGCCCTCTTCCTTTGCCCTCATTTAAAGGAAGTTTTAGAAATACAAATCAGGCAGTGAATGCCACAGCTCTAGTTAAAAATTTCCACTGGTTTCCCGTTGCGTTTGGTGTCAAACCAACATATCGCCATTGTCCCCATCACCTGGTTCTGCATGACCTCAGAGCCTTTATCTCCCCACCCTGTTTCCCTTGGTCACTGCATGGATACCTAGCATTCTCTCTGGTTCCCTGAACTTGCCCAGCTCATCCCCTGTGTCAGGGCCAGTCTGCTCTCTTGCATGACGGATCCCTGTTTTTCATTCATAATTCAATTCAAATGCCACCTGTCCAAGGAAGCATCCAAAACTCCAACCATGTAATGTCCCTTTATGACCCCACATTTTTCTTTTCTTTCTAGCCCCATCAAACCTAGAAGGACCTCAGTTTGCTTTTTCTCTCTTCTGTCACTCGTTCCTTACCATGAGGGTGTACCCTCGAGCAGGACAGGGATGTGTTCTGTTTTGATCACTGGAAGACCCCCCTCCCCCAGCAGCTAGAGTGGCACTTGGCACAAAGCAGGTGGAAAATTAACATTTATTTCATGAATTATCTTTCAGAAACATGTGGATTGTTATTTTAGAATATACCTTTAATTCTTTGAGTACTTTTAGGAACCAAAAATTCCAAAGTGGAATTTTAGTACAAAGAGAGTGAAGTAATTGGTTTTGTTTGATGAGGAGGAAAGTGATCATTAATGTGATACTTTCCTCTTTGACACAACCCATCATATCACCTTAGGAAAACAATACTAAGATCATGATCCCTTCTCCAGAAGCTCATTCAGCTGGTACAGTGCCTGCCACATAGCCACTATCAACAGAGGCTGATTTCCTTTCTGTACCCCATAATGTACCTGCTTTCTGTTACTAGGCATGGGAAAAATCAGTTTCTATCTGTATTTTAAGTACCCAACACAATGTCAGGGTCGTGAGCTTTCATGAAGATTATGGAACATTGAGTTAAAAATCATCTTCTTCCTGGTAAAGGAACTGAAGTAAAAGCATTTCCCATTGTCTTGGCACATCCAGTGTGTGGGTCCTGGGAGCAGGCATTGTGATCTTTGGGACTACTTGCATCATAGTGAATCACTAAGAAAAAACAGTCTTAGGTGCATTTCTTAGCTCTTTCATTTGAAAAACATGAGCTACTTCATTCATTGTATTTGGGACTCTTGCTTTTCTTATCTTTCTTTTTGAAGCAATTAGTAATAGAAACTTAGGACCAAAAAAATAAGGAACTCAGTCACCAAATTGTGGCTTCGTAAAATAGGCAAGGGGAGTAAGAAAGGAAAAACAAGAACTAAAGAACAGTTTCAAGGACACAGTGATTCATAGTGTTGAGTGATTCAGTTTGAGGAGAGACTTATTTAAAAAAAAAAAAAAATAGCAGAACCAAAAATGAGAAAGCCAGGAATGAGTTTCCTGCTGAATAACAGATACAGAAAGCCTGATGTAGAATCACCTCCAGACTTACAAAAGCTTAAATAAGAAAGTTCAGAGGTCTGCAAGCTGCCACACTGTGGAGGGCCACTGGATCGCCTGCATTTCAAGACTGCCCATGCCAGGAAAACTGCTCTATTTCGACTCAGCTCCATGGCTTACCTTCTGTGAGTTAAGCTGCATGTATCAAGGGCAGCAATATGAATAAGAAACAGTGCTTACACTTGAAAGGTTATGCTTTTGACACCGGGAGGTGCCACTTTCAAAGTCAAAAGTCTGTGTTGTGTATGGGAAATGGCCTGCCTGAAGAGTTACACGATCTTCTCAAATCCCCTCTTCATCTCAGTAGTTCAGAATTAGTGTCTCTGGGTTTCCCAGTGCATCCTGCAGTTTTCATTGGTTTATTTCATTGGTTTATTATTATTACTGAATGAATCATGAATTCTTGACTTACCAATGGCTTTTTCTTTCCACAGTATGTTTTTAGCTATAAAAAGCAACTGGTATATGGGGATTTCCAGACTCAACCACATGGGTCATTTTGTTGATAGGAAGCAGAAAGACCCCAACATCTTTTAAATTGAAAAGCAGAAAGGTCCTGAGTCATTAGTGTTTGTTTTTTTTCTCCTCTTCTTGCTTTACTGAGACACAGCTCAACATTTTATAAAATTCTCAACTTCTTTTCAGTCCTTGGCTTCTGAGACTAAAAAGTAGGCTTTAAATGGCTCACAGTGTTGATGAAAGAACAATTGTAATTGCAATTTAAAAAGGTAAGTGACAGTCTTTGTCAAACTAGGTTTTTTCTAAGTTTTAATATTCCTCTCATTTATAAGCTAATGAGGTTGAGATTTTCAAAGGCTCTTGTTCAAGGATGTAGTGTATCTGTGAAGACAGAAATCAAACACGAGCACCTTGACTTGTAATTTACGTTTCTGTCTACACAGCATGCTTATGGCCAGCAGCTTCTTAGAGAAATAAGATACATTATTTGGGGAAATATTAACTCCCTGAATCCCACAATGGATACCATCAGAAAATTGGTGTGGTAGTGAAGAATTCTAGAGGGCTTATTTCAGTTGAGTAAGAATATGTGGAGACTTCTCTGGGCTTGATCAAACTAGGAACATAGACACAAAAAGTGTACATAAAGACTGGTACATGAATGTTCATAGAAGCATTATTCGTAACTGTTTCCAAAGTGGAAACAGTACAAATGTCCATCAACTGATGAATGAATATACTGTGGTCTAGCCACACAATGGAATATTACTCAGTCATAAAAAAGAATGGAATAATTGACTCATACTACAACATGGGTGAAACTTGAAACCATTATGCTAAGTGCAAGAAACCAGTTACAGAAGACCACATATGGTAGGAGTCCAACTGAAATGTCCAGAAAAGGCAAATCCATAGAGACAGGAAGTTAGCAGTTGCCAAGGCTTTAGAAGAAAGAAAAACGGGAAGTAACTGCTAGGAAATATGGAGTTTCTTTGGACATGATGAAAATATTCCAAAGTAAAAAATGATGATGACTGCACTACCCTGTGAATATATATATATTTATAAACCACTGAATTCTACATTTTAAAAGGGTGAACTCTATGGCATGCCAGTTATGTCCTAATAGTACTATTATTTTTTAAGAAAGGATTTTTCTAGACATTAATGTAAGGGTAATGTAGATGGTCAGAGATAGGGTGCAAAAAAATCATAATACGTGTCTATATTCAAGTACTTCACTCTTTAAAAGGAATAAACAGGTATACTAAAGAAACAATAAAGAACATGGGAAAGCATTTCATTTATTGTTATATTTTATTTCTAATGCAGATTTAACGTGTCTTGCTTATATATCAGCAATATGTATATAATATTCTATATATATAACCAGAAATATATATATATATATATATATATAGAGAGAGAGAGAGAGAGAGAGAGAGAAAGACAAAGATAAAGAGAGAGAGAGATGTTGAATTAATCACTAGCAGAGATTTTGAATCTAAAATATTCCAGAATGGAGCTGCAGACTTCATGTATGATACATACAATAAATTTTAGAGTTCAGAGCAGAGAAAATGTATTTGGATAAATTAGAGAAGATTTTCAGAAGGAGCTGGCACTTAATACTAAGGTGAGGTTAGGAAAGAACAAGAAAAAGCAAGGACTTTTCTGAGAGGAAGAGGAGCATGGATGGGGCTTGTGCAAGAATGAGTCCAGTGTGGAAGAAGTAATGTGAGCAGCCATATGGAAAGATGCACGTTGGGTTGGCTGTAAGCAGGTTAGTTGGTGGCAGGCCTTGCCCGTCATGGGGCCATGTCCACAGGCCTCACACCAAGCAGGCTCGTTCTCTGTACCTCCCTGGAAAGAGAGCTCAGACCACAACCTCTGAGTACTTGCCAAGGGAAGGTGTAATAAGTGTATTGTTGGAGCACTGTGCTCTGTGAATATTCACATTTTCCCGTATGTAAAATGTATCATCCCTACCTCTTCAGAGGAGACAAGACACATTTTGGAGCCTGGAAAATGAATCTCTCTCTCTCTCTCTCTCTTTCTCTCTCTCTCTCTCTCTCACACACACACACACGAAATGAAATGACTTGCTTGGTGGTTTACCAATCTGAGAGTAAAAAACTTGAACCAGGTCCCTAAACTTCCCTACTTATATTCTTATTACTTGAGAGATAAAGAGAAAGAGCAAGGTGGAGGGGCAGAGGGAAAGTCTTTTTTTTTTTTATTTCCTTTCAGCGTAACAGAGTTCATAGTTTTACACCACACCCAGTCCTCCATGCAATGCGTGCCCTCCACAATACCCATCACCAGGCTCCCCCAACCTCCCACCCCCCGCCCCTTCAAAACTCTCAGGTTATTTTTCAGAGTCCATAGTCTCTCATGGTTCATCTCCCCCCCCCCAATTTCCCTCAACTCCCTTCTCCTCTCCATCTCCCCATGTCCTCCGTGTTATTTCTTATGCTGAGGGAAAGTCTTAAGCAGACTTCGCACTAATAGAATTCTCATGTTGGGCTCCCCACGCGGTTGATCTCATGACCCTGATATCACGACCTGAGCAAAAACCAAGATTCAGACAATTAACCAACTGTGCCACCCAGGTGCCCCCTACTTAACTTCTTAAATACTGTGATAGCTAAGTTCTAGCTTGACTTGGCTAGATGATGACAACGATCCAGTTATGGGCAACTGCTCACTTTTTGTGCATTTCCCATACAATTTAACATCAGCAAAACAAGAAAGTCCTTCCCCTTAAAGCACAATGAATGAGTCAGCAATGATAAAAGGTTCAGCATAGGGAATATAATCAACAGTATTGTAATAGTGCAGTGTGGTGACAAATGGTAGCTACGCTGAGCATAGCATAACGTATAGAGTTGTCAAATCACTATGTTGTATTCCTAAAACTAATGTAAAATTTTTCATCAACTATATTCAAATTTTAAAAAAATAATAAACAAATGAATGAATAAAGAGGAAATTATTGAGAGAGTGAGCACAATGAAGGTTAAAGTGATATTCTCACATACTTAAATAAAACAAAAACCACAACAGTACTCTTCTGAATGTAATAAAAGGTGTTTTTCTAGCAACTTGCAAAGGCTCTTGTTCAAGGACAAGTGTCTGCTCTACCAGAGTATAAGGCCATATCAGTGTCTTGAAAAATTTAGGTGAAGATCACTCTTTTTTTTTCTTTTTTTTTAAATTTTTTTTTAATTTATTTATTTGTCAGAGAGAGAGGGAGAGAGAGAGCCAGAGAGCGAGCACAGGCAGACAGAGGCAGAGGGAGAAGCAGGCTCCCCGCCGAGCAAGGAGCCCGATGTGGGACTCGATCCCAGGACGCTGGGATCATGACCTGAGCTGAAGGCAGCCGCCCAACCAACTGAGCCACCCAGGCGTCCCGGTGAAGATCACTCTTACACATATGCTTAGGTGGAATTGATTGTGAAATGTCTTAACTATAAGGCTTGTTGAATTCTCCAGTTTCAGACTGATTGATTACTATACACACCATCATTTTTGTTCTTCTTTTTAAGCAGCTGGGATCTACAGTACTGTCAGAGGAGGCTTTTGCTCCAGGATAAGAAAATCAGCTTTTTTTCTTTTTTTAAGACTTTGACCAGTGGCCTTTGGCCAGTTGAGAAATGGCCGTGATGTACTTCAAACAAAGTCTTCTGTGGTCACTTCAGCCAGCAGAATAGTGGCTGTGTCAAAGCCACAGAGACTACCTGCTAAAGGGTGGAAGAAATCAGAAAGTGTCATGGTGGTAGTTAAAAATGTCTGAGTATCATGGACCTGAAATTACAAACATTAGAACTGCATGCCTCATTGCATAAATAAAATGACAGTTTTTATTTCCAAACGCCTAATCTCTGGACAGTAAGACCCTGAAAAAATTCTCCCACCAAGAGGAGCTCGGCCGAGTTCCAGTGCTGTTTCGGATCCGTTTCATGCAATTGAGCTCCACTAATTGTCAGCCAGAAGGTTTGTAAAAAAGAACAGGAAGTCTTCTGTGGCCAAGGCAATTTGTAGTGGTCTGAAAGCATCTAATTCTCAGAAAAGAAGTTCTTTGCAACCATATTAATACCCTCAACAAATATGACTGCATACTTCTCTTCTTATTTGATCAATTTATCTTTGCTTCAGTGGAGACACATTCAAGAATTGTGAGTGGAAAGGCCACAATTCTTAAAGCTTAAACCTTATGGAGGCCTTCTTTTTCAGCCAAATTCTCCAGAAGCACAGCAAAATATAACTGAGATAACTAGCATGTCATAGGCGTTCATTATACATGTATGCGTTTTCTTATACCTGTGTATTCTGTGCAAATGGGAAATATGCAACTTGTAAAGTAATGGTTTAGATTTATCACACGATTACATGAGGGTGATTCAGACTCAGTTGTCTTATTAAGAACCAACATCATTTCATAACTAGAGGTCATCAGGAATCACTCCTAGCCATTATACCTATGGTTCCTTTTTTAAAAGCCCCAACTTGAATGAATTTCCAATCTCATACATTGCATGAGGGGCTCTATCTTTACTCTATGACATTCATGAATCAAGTAGCTATGTGATCATTACTACTGGAAAACTGAGTCCGGATATCAGAAACTTACCACTAAGGAAACAAAAATTTTCTTAAACCAGCTCAATCTTCACCTGGTAGTATTATACCATAGTGATCTTAGTGGGGCACCAGATACAGCTACAAAAGAAGACTGCATTTGAGTCATGTTACTCTACTCTCCATCAGACATACAGTATTTGAGAGTAACTATTGTTTTTTATTTTTTTATAAATACATAAAATATTATTTGCCCCAGGGGTACAGGTCTGTGAATCATCAGGCTTGCACATTTCACAGCACTCACCATAGTATATACCCTCCCCAATGTCCAAAACCCAGCCACCCTATCCCTACTCCCCTGCCCCCAAGCAACCCTCAGTTTGTTTCCTGAGATTGAGTCTTTTATGGTTTGTCTCCCTGCCAATCCCATGTTGTTTCATTTTTTCCCTCCCTACCCCCCATGACCCCTGGACTTCCCTCTCAAATTCCTCATATCAGAGAGATCATATTATAATTGTCTTTCTCTGGTTGACTTATTTCGCTTAGCATGATACCCTCTAGTTCCACCCACATCATTGCAAATGGCAAGATTTCGTTTCTTTTGATGGCTGCATAGTATTCCATGGTGTGTGTGTGTGTGTGTATACCATATATATATATATATATATATATATATATATATATATATATATATATATATGATATATACCACATCTTCTTTATCCATTCATCTGTTGATGGATGTCTAGTTCTTTCCATAGTTTGGCTATTGTGGACATTGCTGCTATAAACATTCAGATGCACATGCTCCTTTGGATCACTACATTTGTATCTTTAGGGTAAATACCCAGTAGTGCCATTGCTGGGTCAGAGGGTAGCTCTATTTTTAACTTTTTGAGGAACTTCCATACTATTTTCCAAAGTGGCTGCTCCAGCTCACATTCCCACCAACAGTGTAGGAGGGTTTCCCTTTCTCCACATTCTCACCAACATCTGTCATTTCTTGACTTGTTAATTTTAGTCATTCTGACTGGTGTGAGGTAGTATCTGACTGTGGTTTTGATTTGTATTCCCCTGAAGCTGGATGATGTTGAACACTTTTTCATGTGTCTGTTGGCCATTTGGATGTCTTCTTTGCCGAAATGTCTGTTCATGTTTTCTGCTCATTTCTTGATTGGATTATTTGTTCTTTGGATGTTGAGTTGAAAAGTACTTTATAGATTTTGGATACTAGCCCTTTATCTGATATGTCATTTGCAAATATCTTCTCCCATTCTGTAAGTTGTCTTTTGGTTCTGTTGACTGTTTCCTGTGCTGTGCAAAAGCTTTTGATCTTGATGAGGTCCCAATATTTCATTTTTGTCCTTGCTTTTGGTGATTTTTGTCACTTGCCTTTGGTGATGTTTCTAGGAAGAAGTTGAGTGGCTGGGGTCAAAGAGGTTGCTGCCTGTGTTCTCCTCAAGGATTTTGATGTATTCTTGTCTCACATTGAGGTCTTTCATCCATTTTGAGTCTATTTTTGTGTGTGGTGGAAGGAAATGGTCCAGTTTCATTTTTCTGCATGTGGCTGTCCAATTTTCCCAACACCATTTGTTGAAGAGACTGTCTTTTTCTGTCAGACATTCTTTACTGCTTTGTCAAAAATTAGTTGACCATAGAGTTGAAGTTCCATTTCTGGGCTCTCTATTCTGTTTCATTGATCTATGTGTCTGTTTTTGTGCCAGTACCATACTCTCTTGATGACTATACCTTTGTAATAGAGCTTGAAGTCTGGAATTGTGATGCCACCAACTTTGGCTTTCTTTTTCAACATTCCTCTGGCTCTTCAGGGTCTTTTCTGGTTCCATATAAATTTTAGAATTATTTGTTCCATTGTTTGGAAAAAATGGATGGTATTTTGATAGGGATTGTGTTAAATGTGTAGATTGCTTTAGGTAGCACAGACATTTTCATAATATTTCTTCTTCCAATCCATGAGCATGGAAAGTTTTTCCATTTCTTTCCATCTTCCTCAATTTCTTTCATGAGTACTTTATAGATTTCTGAGTACAGTTTCTTTGCCTCTTTGGTTAGATTTATTCATAGGTATCTTATGGTTTGGGTGCAATTGTAAATGGGATTGACTCCTTAATTTCTCTTTCTTCTGTCTTCCTTTTGGTGTATGGGAATGCAACTGATTTCTGTGCATTGATTTTATAACCTGACACTTTACTGAATTCCTGTATGAGTTCTAGCAGTTTGGGAGTGGAGTCTTTTGGGTTTTCCGCATAAAGATCATCTGCAAAGAGTGAGAGTTTAGCTTCTTCTTTGCCAATTCGGATGCTCTTTATTTCTTTTTGTTGTTTGATTGCTGAGACTAGGACTTCTAGTACTATGTTGAATCGCAGTGGTGACAGTGGACATCCCTGCCATGTTCCTGATCTGAGAATGATATTCGCTGTGGATTTTTCATAGATGGCTTTGCTGATATTGAGGTATATAACCTCTATCCCTATAGTGTGAAGAGTTTTGATCAAAAAAGGATGCTGTACTTTGTCAAATGCTTTTTCAGCATCTGTTGAGAGTATCATATGGTTCTTGTTCTGTTTTATTAATGTATTTTATCACATTGATTGATTTGTGGATATTGAACCAGCCTTCCAGCCCAGGAATAAATCCCACTTGGTCATGGTGAATAATCATTTTAATGTACCATTGGATCCTATTGACTAATATTTTGATGAGAATTTTTGTATCTGTTTTCATCAAGGATATTAGTCTGTAATTTTCCTTTGTGATGGGGTCTTTGGTTTTGGGATCAAGGTAATGCTGGCCTCATCAAATGAATTTGGAAGTTTTCCTTCCATTTCTATTTTTTGGAACAATTTCAGGAGATTAGGTATTAATTCTTCTTTAAATATTTGGTAGAATTTCCCTGGGAAGCTGTATGACCCTGGGCTCTTGTTTGTTGGGAGATTTTTTTGATGACTGCTTCAATCTCCTTACTGGTTATGGGTCTGTTCAGGTTTTCTTTTTCTTTTTCTTCTTTTTTTTAATTTAATTTTATTTTTTCAGTATTCTAAGATTCATTGCTCTGATTTTCTATTTCTTCCTGCTTCAGTTTTGGTAGTTTATATGTGTCTAGGAATGTTTCCATTTCTTCCAGATTGTCAAATTTGCTGTTGTATAGTTGCTCATAATATGTTCTTATAATTGTTTGTATTTCTTTGGTGTTGGTTGTGATCTCTCCTCTTTCATTCATGATTTTATTAATTTGGGTCCTTTCTCTTTCTTTTTGATAAGTCTGGCCAGGGTTTTATTAATCTTATCAGTTCTTTCAAAGAACTAGCTCCTAGTTTCGTTGATTTGTTTTACTGCTCTTTTAGTTTCTATTTCATTGATTTCTGCTCTAATCTTTATTATTTGTCTTCTCCTGCTGGGTGTAGGCTTTCTTTGCTGTTCTTTCTCCAGCTCCTTTAAGTGTAGGGTTAGGTGTACTTGAGACCTTCCTTGTTTCTTGAGAAAGTCATGTATTGCTATATAATTTCCTCTCAGGACAACTTTGCTGTGTCCCAAATATTTTGAACAGTTGTGTTTTCATTTTCATTTGTTTCCATGAATTTTTTAAATTCTTCTTTAATTTCCTGGTTGACCCATTAAGTCTTTAGTAGGATGCTCTTTAGCCTCCACTTATTTGAGTTCTTTCCAATTTTCCTCTTGTGATTGAGTTACAGTTTCAAAGAATTGTGGTCAATATATGTAGGGAAGCTATACACTAGATTTAGGGTATATTTTGATCTAGTAGAAGAAATTGTATACCAAAATTTTAAGGAAAAAAAAAGTATATGTCTACAAGAAATAAGTTTAAATACAATGAAGGGATAAAATATGACTATAACAGTGAAGATTTAAAAAGATTTTTAAAAAGGTACTGATAAGATAAAAATAGTTAAAAACATTAAAATAGGAAAGAGGAAAATTTTTTTTAAAAATAGAATAAGAAAAAATAGAATTTTAAAAATTTAACTTTAAAAGACTAAAAGGGTCATGGGGAAAAAAACCCATGAATTCTGTGTTGCTTTCCCCTAGCTCTGGAGTTCTGCAGTTCTCATAGATTGGTGAACTTGGTCTTAGCTGGATGTTCTTGCTGATCTTCTTGGGGAGGGGTCTGTTGCAGTGATTCTCAAATGTCTTTGCCTGAGGCAGAATTGCACTGCCCTTGCCAGGGGTCAGGCTAAGTAATCTGCTCAGGTTCACTCTCAGTAGCTTTTGTTTCCTGAATGCTTTCCATACAGCTTTGGAGGACAGGAATGAAAATGGTGGCCTCCCAATCTCTGGCCCCATAGGAGCCAAGAGCTTGGGGCCCCACTCCTCAGTGCACCCTTAGAGAAAAGCAGTCAATCCCTCCCATTTCCTTGGTCTCCACAGCACTCCATACTCACCTGGCCTGTGACCAAGTGTTTCTATCTCTGGCACACAGCCCCGTTTGGAGTCTCCAAACCCAGCAGATCCCTGCAACGTGCTCCCCACCACTCCTCCCGGAGGAGGAAGAAGGGGGTCTCCCTGGATCTGTTGCTTGTGGGGTTCCTGCTCAAAGAGCAGTGGTCTGACTGTGCCTTGGATCACAGTTTAAGGTAATCCCGAGCTGAGAACCCACTGCTCAGCTCAGTTTCTGCAGCCAGCTTCCCCACTCTGGTACATGGGAGCTCTGCCACACTCAGACACCCCTGGTTCTTTGTGTGGCCTGACTGTCCTGAGACTACACTGTCCCCGAGAGGGCTCCAACCCCTGCTTAGCCTCTGGAGTGATGTCCCTCAGTGGAGCAGACTTCTAAAAGTTCTGGTTTTGTGCCCAGCTGCTCTCTCACTTGTCAGGCACCAGCCCCTCCCCACCACAGTCTATCTTCCTGCTGCTTTGGATTCACTTCTCCGCACATCCTACTTCCGGAAAGTGGTCTATTTTCTGTTCCTAGAATTGCTGCTCTTCTTCTCTTCAACCTCCTGTTGAGTTTGTAGGTGTTCAGAATGGTTTGATAACTATCTAGCTGAACTCCTGATGATATCTCGGTCTCAGACTCCTCCACCACTTGCTCCCCTCACTTCCAGCAACTATTGTTTTTAAAAGCAAGGAACTAATAGGAAACTGCACAGGATAATGAGAAAGAAGAATGGTATTTTTGTATAAAAATGTATTGTAATGACTGAAATATGTAAAATTGTTTTAACTAGAGAGAAAAAAATCCTTAATCTTGCCAGTAGATTATAGTATGTAATGTTCCCCAGAAACACCAAGTTGGTGACACTGTGTATCTGAGAATTATCTATCCAAACAGGAAGTGAGTTCTCCCCAGATAATTGAAAATCTAGAAAGAATCTCCAAAACTCAATTCTAGCATGGATTTTAATCTTTTACTTCAAACTTTCAATACAGTTTATGTACTCTTCATCTTCTAAGGAGTATACAACATAAAAGAAGCAACTTGAAAGAGGCAATTCAAAAGGAATCAAAATGTAAAATCTAAATAATAAGTCCTAAATTGGTTCTATCTTATTTCACATGGGTGTATCTACACTTGGCTTGTATTGATAGCTATGGCCCTGTAGCACTTCCAGACTCTGTTCACACAACTGCAGTGAAATCCACTGATCAAGGAAACTCAGTCTACAACTGCACTTTAGGATGAGCATTGATTTTTATCATATGATGTATCTAGAATTTCATTTTCTCATTATTTTTTATCCTCTGATTTTGATAGATTCACATGACATTCTTCCTCTTTCACAGTGTCTAAACCCCGTGTTCCAAAGTATACACATGCAGGCATGCATACACACACACACACACACACGCACGCACACACACACACATTCAACATACCCATTCATACATGCACAGACACACACATGCTCACACAGCACACACACACCATACCCACAGTCACAATACACATATTTATACACACACTCAAATATAGCATACATACATACAGGCATGCATACACACACACACACACGCACACGCACACACATTCAACATACCCATTCATACATGCACAGACACACACATGCTCACACAGCACACACACACCATACCCACACTCACAATACACATATTTATACACACACTCAAATATAGCATACCATCATGTATCATCAATACCCATGCACACATACTCACAGACACACTCCTGTACTATGCCTAATCATGCACACTCATGCAGACACATACCAGACACACACACACACACACACACACACACTCATGCACAGAACCCACATACCCATACTCACACACTCAACATACTTAACAAATAAATATTTAAATACCCAACTGGACACTGAGATTATAGTAGTAAACAAAAGAAACCAAAGTTCTTGCCTTCATGGAGCTTATATCAAGGGTGAAGCAAAAGGGTCATTTGAAGAAAACATGAGTCCTGGACTGGAAGAAAAGGTCTGATGATGCCCTTGGTGGTAGAGTTTGCCACAGCAGCTGTGAACTCAGGGGGCCAAATACCCTGAGCCTCTTCCTTATCCAACTTCTCCAAAACTCAAGAGGGGTTTTGATTCTCATCTGTTTCATTAATTGGTCTAGAAAAAAACCACACTTCATCCGGAACAATTCAAATGAACTTTAGTTCCTGCTTTAGAAATGCTGATGAATCATTTGAGAATTTGGGGATGTGCAAACAAAAAAACCCCAAAGGTTGGTGCCATGTATGGTAGCAGATTCACCACCCAGGGCCTCTGGAACCACCCAGGAGCACAGACTAAAGAAAGCTGCTGGCGGGTGAGGGAAAACTACCATTTTTAAGGTCTCCCACACTCCCCCCAACTTGATGGAGCTGAACACTCTATATAATATAAAGAAGAAACAACCTATGAAATTCTGTTTGGGATGTTTTATTTTAAGAGATCTTTTATACTTTTAACATATGTCTATTCATTTAATGCAGAGTTGTTTGCTGAGCACTGAAGGTGAAAACATTTCACTTATTTTAACGAAAATAATGAGGCTAAAAGCATGAGTTATTTTTTTCTTCAAGATCCAAGTTTACTGAATGCCCTTGCTTTCCTGCCACCCCTAAAATTATGACCGCACACACACACACACACACACACACTCACAGCTTCTAAAAATGGGTTAACTTTACCTTCAAGAAATTATTTACACTACCATTAAAATCATGATGCTTTTATAAGTTTTCTCTTCCACTTCAAATTTATTTTAGGAGTATAACAACAACAAAAGATATAATAGAAATAAGCTGGTCAGAATACACAGATGCCCCAACTATTGTTTCCTGCAGTGAAATGAAATAGCCTCAAACTATGAGCTCCACTGATACAGAATAATTTAATAGTGCTGGCATTGGCGAGCTATTGGAGGATTGGCTCTAATCTCCTAGAAATTGAAAGTTTCTCTGTCTTCTTTTACTGTTAGGTAATAAAATCAAAGACACTTTTCTATTGTATTTTTGGTATGATGGTCTGCTCAGTGCTTCTAAGTTGGAGAAACTTAATTTCTTTTTATCGTTCTTCCCAGACGGCAACGGTGTCTTGGGATATCCGGACATTGTACTCCACCGTACCTGAAGATGCAGAGCACAAAGCAGAAAATTTACTGGTGAAAGAGGTAAATGTGAACTTCCAATCATTTACTTTATAAAGCTCTGTTTTCCCCCTGGTAGTGCTCAGTACAACTTCCTATCATCATTGCCTCCCTTTACTTTTCAACAGAGAATTCCAGATGCTATGATTAATTGATGTCTTTCAGCTGGTGTCACCTGTAGATTCTTTGCATTTTCCTGTTAATCATTTTTCAGTATCTGGTGACTCTTCAAGCTTTGGACTTTTTTTTTCCTTTTGTTTTTATCTTGCTTAAAAAACCTCACATTGAGGAATAGTTCTGTATTCTTAATGGAAAAAATTAATTTTATTTTGCTTACCTAGACTGAGTTGTTAGCAAGGCCATAGGATGTGAGAATTTTGGATAACAGAGTTTCTATTTTGAGAGAGAAATATTGGCTCAATCTGTTAAGCGTCTGACTTCAGTACAAGTCATGATATCAGGGTCCTGGGATCGAGCCCCACTTTGGGCTCCCTACTCAATGGGGAGCCTCTTTCTCCCTCTCTCCTTGCCCTGCTTATGCTCTCACTATCTCTCTCTCAAATAAATAAATAAAATCTTTTTAAAAAGAGAGAGAGAGATCTTTTTTCAGTACTAATTATGGAAATAGTGAATGGTGAAGCTCTGTGTTTATGATAAAAATCTGTTGGTATAGCATTTGCTTGCATTCAGATGGTATAAGAGAGACCTACAAAACTGCTTCTTCTTCTAACCAGACCTAGAATGCTTTAGGGCAGCTGCTTAGAAGATGTTCCCGGAGTAAACAAATGACGCTAATCCTTCCTTTACAGAAAATGCAATGGGAAAATTTAGCATGGGTCAAACTGAATTCTGATAGAAAATGGTGCATCCCAGTTAGTATTTAATTAAAACTATATCCCATAGCAAAACCCTTCCTGAGCTCTTAAACATATGTGCATGAATATAAGCTAGCTTTATTAGCATACATATTAATATCAATCTATATTAATCATACATACTTTATGTTATACACTTCAGTCCAAATCTTCTGCCATAAATTTATGGGTCTTTTTTTCCAGTTCCATATTTATTTCCCAGAGTTCACATTAAATTACACTACCTTCTAAGGAGTTAAAAAAAGGAAAAAGAACAGGATCAGATAACATCAGGCTATCTGGGTATACTATTTTTGTATTTACTGATAAAAATAATAAATGTGATGTCAGTACCAAAATACTTTGTTTACATTCATCTTAGAGGAAGTTTTAATATCTAGTAGGGCATCGCAGTTTAAAAAAGAGTTGACAAATCACTTTTTTACACAAAAAAATCAGAATCGCTAAGACAAGGTCTACAAAAGTTCTTCAGCAAATATATAAATAGGTGTTAACTTGGGATATGAAACATTTATGATATTGAATTCCTAACTGGGAATATTTAATCAGTTCTTCCTGAGTGTTCTTCCCTAAAACATTGCACTTTTATGTAAAGATCTTTTAACTTGCTGTTAAATTTATTTCCAGGTACTTTATAGTTTTATTGCAAATGTGAGAATTTTTTAAAAGATTTTATTTTATAGAGCAAGAGAGAAAGAGATCACAAGCAGGGAGAAAGGGTAAAGGGAGAAGTAGATTCTCCGATGAGCAGGGAGCCCAATGCAGGACTGGATCCCAGAATCCTCGGATCATGACCTGAAACAAAGACAGATGTTTAACTGACTGAGCCACCGAGGAACCTGCAAATGAGAGAATTTCTTTAAAACAAATTCCTTTTCTTACTGTTCATTGCTGATATTTTTGAAAATATATTGACCTTCAAATATGTATAACCAGCTCACTAAATGTCCTTATCCTAATAGTTCTTTTGTAATGTTAGGGTTTTTTTTTTTTCATTTTTATTTTTTTGCAGATAGAAAGACACCACTTATGGTTCTTATTTGATTTTTAAGTGTGTACGGTATCATCTGCAAACAATTAAATTTTCTTTGTTCTTGTCTTGTTTTATTATCTGATATCTCTGAAACAATGTTGAATAATAATGCTCAAATTGGACATCTTGTCTTAATTTTGATTTTAGAGGGAGGCCTTTAGCATCTTTGATGTTTTAAGAAACTTGGTGTTATGAAAGTTTCTGGCATAAAGAAATGTGTAAGAAGGATCTTTCCTGGTCTCTTTAAGTGCTTCTAAAGATTGTCTACCCTATAGTATGAAATTCATGTGCAGTCTTCTGATATAATAGCTTTATCACTTGAATTTAGCTCTGTAATAAATTAATAGGTTTCTGTCCTGTGGATTCATATTTGTATTTCTGGTATAAACTTCCTTGTTCAAATTGTATTATTACCTTAATACTTTACTGAATTCAAATTACTAATATTTTATTTCATACTTTTGCATTTATATTCATGAGTGAAATTAGCTCTAATTTTCTTTCCTCACCTTGGTATTAAACCAATGCTAGCTTTAAAAATCTGCAACACTCTCCATATTTTTCTGTCTTCTGGAATAAACAAATAAATCAGTGAAATGAAAGAGAATATCTAGAAACATATCCAAATAAGTATGGTTACATAATAAATGACAAATATGGCATTTCAAATTCTCAAATATCTCTCAGGGGTAGATAATTTCACGAATACCACTTGGTTATTCATTCTGGATGAGAATAAAATTAAGGTTCTATCTCACACTAATACAAAAATTAACATCAGGTCAATAAAAACAGTTTAAATTTTAAAAACAAAAATATTAAAACTATAGGAGAACATTTTTAGTCAGAAATTTGGGGAAATGTATAGATTTAAGCAAATGAAATTCTTTAATTTTAATTTTTATATGATTAAAGGTGCCGTAAGTAAAGCCAAAAGAAAATATTTATTTTTTTTAAAGATTTTATTTCTCTATTTGACAGACAGAGATCACAAGTAGGCTGAGAGACAGGCAGAAAAAAATAGAGTACATCTTAAAATGCTGCCAGAATTGGAGGCAACCCAAGTGTCTCTCTTAAAATCATCTCCAAAAGTTAAAATCCAACTTTATTCTTTAAATCACTCGTTGCCTTAAAGATTACATCAGATTTTTTAAATTATTATTACTAGTTTACTTTGACAGTGAAAATATGCAGAATGATCAAAATCCCCTATTACTTTGGTTTACGATTCCACTTGCTGGCCTTGTCTGTCCATCATAGAAGCCAATTAAGTTCATCTGATATAGTCCATTCATAACCACTTGTAATAGAACTACTGTGGATAGAACATTTCCACAATTTTAGGAACTTTTCATTTCATGGTCTTTTTACCTCTTTCTATGTACACTGGGTATTTGTCTATTTCTAGGTTTTCAGCAGTCTGCTTTAGGCTGTGAAAAATCACTCTCACATGAACCAGGGGTTCTTAGTGGTCTGCTGTGGGTCTCTGATACCTAAGGCTCTGAGACTTTGGATTTCGTGGCCAACCTGCTGCAGCCCTTGGCTACATACTTGCTTGTTTTATTATCTGGCATGCCTTCAAGGTGGGGCCAATCAGCTCAAATCCTAAATCGCAAGATGGATTCAGAAAGCCTATCCCCAATCTCTGGATCTAATCACGGTGTCAATTTTAGCTATTTTCCCAAGGAAAGGACAACCAACCTGAAAAGAAGACCAGTACAACACTGGAGACCTCTGAAGATATTCTAGGTGTTCTTAGAGGTCTTTAGTTCTGTTATTGCTTTCATGAATTTCTGTACCATAACTTCCAACGGCCGGCATGACCCCTGTATTTCTGTAGTTTTCTGAAAATGTCAACTTTGGGGGAGAAGAGATTGGCCATAAAATTTGCCTTTGTTTTGCTGTTTCTCTTGGAGCAAAATTTCTCCCCGTTACCTTTATTCCTACCTTTCAGTTGCTTGCAGCCTGGGGTTATTTCTGCTTTTCTCACTTCTACCCTCAGCTTCTTTCTCCTAAGAACTGCTCCAAGGAGAAGTCAAGTACAATGTCTTTTACCTTTGTTCCCAGATATCTGCCCAACTTTTATGTTGCAAGTTTCAGGACAGAGCATGTCTGGACAACATGAATGAACCTTAAGCTTTTCTTAATTGCATGGATCTAAAGTAGAAAGAGGAAAAGAAAAGAAAGAAGAGGAAGCCTGGGAAGAAATTATTCTCTTCCCTGCTAATTTTTCTCCATCGCTACCTGTGAAAACTGCCACAGTTTGCTTGGTTTTAAGGATCGAAATAAAGGAAAGCCTGTACTTACCGGATAGGAAGAAGACAAACCCCAGTTACAAATATCATGTGATAAAAATAGACCATGAATAGTCAAGCCTGGAGACAGCAAATAAAAAGAAACGGCCACCAGAGAGCTGGATTAAGACTGAGGAATGATCCTAGAGAATTATGCTGGCAAGAAGTCTTGACCCCCATAGATAATAGCAGCTAACCTTTATCGACGACTTCCTTTGAGCCAGATACACTTCTAAGCTCTGTACTTGCAGTGATTATAAACACATGTTGCTGCAGCAGCAGCAATTTGTAACGACGACAAAATTTTTATAGAAAGATTAAGCAAGTATTCAGCATCACAGAGCTGGGACAGATCCAGCATCCCTACCCTTGCTGTGCAGCCACAATGGCCTCTGGCCTCTTAACCAGGATGCTAAGTGCCCAGAAGATGCTTTATTACTGCTACCCTCTGGAAGGACTGTGCCCCTCAGTCCCCGCCCTGACAGGCCCACTCATTTTGGCCAGGTAACTCTGATGCCTATAGTTAATGGCTCACACTTCGAGAAACATTGGTTGGATTTTTGAAACCGGATTAAGCCAGCACTGAAATGAATTCATTGATGTTTTGTAGAAACACCTGTTTCCCTTACAGCCCCTGCTTCATTGCTCTAAGCAACCTTTGTGGTCCTCTCTACACTAAGTGCCCTGTGGCTCCTCACGGGGTGGCGAGGACAAATACTGTGGTTGCTAGGCAGCAAACGGGCATGAATCTAATTTAAACACATCCAGTTCAATACTGATTTTGAATTATCTCTCACTTCGCTCTACCTTGACAATTCTCAGCGTCTTTTGAAAGGCAGCGAGCATTCTTTTCTTTTTTTAATCCGGAATGACTTCATATTTTTAATAGGAGTTTAAATAAAATGAACAGTCTGTCCCTTTTCTGTTTTATCTGTTATTAATTCTCTTCCTTGTTGATTCAATAGAAGTCTAAATATTCCCCAACAAGAGTATAGGTTTATTTCACTAAAGCACTTCACAAAGTTATGATAAATTATCATCAAGCCATCGGTGAACATGGTACATATATGTATACTTTTGATATCACATTCTGTGTGATAGGTCTCACTACCTCACTTTATAGCCTAGAACACAGGTTCTAGGTTGATTGATTAACTTGTCCCACTTCACACAGAGCCATAATTAAGGCCCTGGTCTCTCTGACCCCCATGCTCCATGTCCTTACCAATTTGGTTACCTCTGACCCCTTTGAGAAATTCCTTTAAACCACTCATTTAACAGTCTGACCTGATGAGGATATTTTCACTGTTCACAAGGGAATATGTCCTTCATTTTGATAAACATTTAACTTCCCTGCCTCAGTTTCTTTATCTTTAAATAATCATATTAATAATTCTTTTTTTTATATTATTATTTCAAAATTTATTGACAATGAATTTTGTTGGCATTTAAATTAGAGGTATTTTAAATTTGAATGGTTAAACCAAAAACCAGAAATTAAGTTTGGTAAAAACGGGAACAGGAGTTTTCCGGTAATTACAGATTAGAAGGCAAAAATTGATTTAGAGAAACACAGACAAACCCCATGTTTACAACGATTGTGCCACAGACTTAAACTTCAGCAGTGCATTTAGATCTTCACCTTGACATTAGATGAAAGCAAGAAGAAGGTGGCTCAGTGTTGGTGCTCTTGAGCTACCGAGTGGCTAGTGGGTACTTCCTGAGCAGTAGACACAAGCAGAGGGGCAGGTTGTGTCCGTGGGGCAGGGTCAGGGAAGAGCCTGGGCTCAGTGGGGACACTTCGGAGAAACCGGTGCATCCAGGTGCCTGGGACATCCTGTGGGCAGGACCTCCAGGTTTGCAGTTTGATTTTCACTCCTAATTGTAGTTCTTTGTATTGATTCACTTGTTTTAATGTGACCAGTGTTTGAACTTCTACATAGTGTTATAATTCTAATCAAGAGCTAACAAACTCCAGAGTCTGTGGAAGTCTTGCAAACTTAATTGGGTAGAACTGACCTTGTAAGAAATAGGGAATGGTGTAGACTGTGGCAAACTGAAGCAATCCTGCTCTGCGCAAAGGAGGGGTGGTCTCCAGCTCCAGCTGATTGTTGCCAGATAGGAATGCAGGTTTACTGTTGACGTAACTATCTGATTTTTCTACAGTTTTACGTGGAAGCTCTCACTTTTAAGTGTTGGCAATTAGTTTAATTATTTGTTAACCAAATAGAATGGGTCTGTTGGCAAAAAGTGTCTCTCCTGTCTCCTTGTTTGGGACTGCTATTTAATTTTTTTCCTTATGTATTTGGTCACTTTCCCATTCTTTCCTCTGCCCCAAATTTTTTTTTTTTTTAAATTTCTTTTCAGCGTAACAGAGTTCATAGTTTTACACCACACCCAGTGCTCCATGCAATGCGTGCCCTCCACAATACCCACCACCTGGCTCCCCCAACCTCCCACCCCCGGCCCCTTCAAAACCCTCAGGTTGTTTTTCAGAGTCCATAGTCTCTCATGGTTCATCTCCCCCCCAATTTCCCTCAACTCCCTTCTCCT
>PISX010023429.1:0-29773 GCA_004024625.1 Mellivora capensis
AAAAAAAAAAAAGAGAGCCTCTTCAAGTCTGACAAGCCTCATCCCCATAACTTGAGGAGGGGGCTGCTGTGATTCTGGACCCTAGGACCTAGGTGGCAATTCCTTACTCCTGGGTGGTGATAGCTGGGGAGGGGGAGCAATGATCCGAAGCTACACCACTGTTACCATCAGTGACCCAGTGCTGAGAGATGGGACTCTTCCCTTGGTACTCTGGCCAGCTCTGCTCCCCAAAGACTTAGTCTTTAGTGTTCTTCCCAGCCCAGCTCTGAGTTGGAGAAGAGAGACTGGATGAAGCTATCAAGATAACTTGATGGGAAAGATGCTGGGCTTTGTGGCAGGGGCCAGCTTCCAAGAGCCTTAGTAACTGACCATGGGGCTTTTGTGTTCATACCTTAGGAGGGAGGCATGGCCACCATGAGCACAGGCCCTCTTTGCCAACTTGGCCCTGACCTCTTGGGGGAAACTCTTAATGGAAATACAGAGTGTCCCTTTCTCTCTTTTTTTCCTGAGTGCTCCTCCCAGTGACTGTATTCCCTGAGCCCCGTTGTAGGGAGAGAAGACCAGGGCCCTCAAGAATAAGGTGACTTTCCCCCCAGACTACACGGAAGGCTAGCTATTTGGTGCTGTCCTCACGGCTGGGGGAATAGGGACGGACTCACTGCTCTACCTTCTAGGTGTTCAAAGCCTTGTGCAGGAGGCACACCTCAGCTGGGCTTTTTCTAAATAATTCTTAGAACGCTGTTTGGTAAAAACAATAACCAAGAGCAGAACAGAGGATGGAGGGGCACAGGGAGAGGGAAGCACACCCAGGCAGGCTTTGTAGGAGGTCAGGCCCGGGCTGAGTCAGGTTGAAGGAGGTGAGGGGGTGTGTCATGAGCAGGAAGAGCCAGAACAAGGCCTGGGAGAAATGGCACAGTGTACGCGCCAGGAAGAAGGCCAACATCAGTGTCCCAAAGTGACAAGCCAGCCCTTGCACATGCCACCCCCCACCCCTGTGGCCCTGTCTTGGCGTGGTGACCCTTCCTGCAAAGCAAGACTTCCACATCCCAACTGAAAGTTTGTTGTAACATTCGCTGGGTTCTCTCTTGGCATGCCAGAGGGACCTAAAGAACTCCGAGGACAACTTCGTCCTGGCCTTCTCTCTTGAGGCTGGTCTCACTCCCACGGTTGGCCTCTTTGTGTTTGCTCTCCCAAATATGTTCTCGTTGTCTCCCACCTGAAAGCTCCCACACGTCTGTCTCCTCTCAGGCCCCAAGCAGACTTTTCTCTCTCCTCCCCACTTTCTGCTCTGCTCTTTGTCCCCACCCCTCCCCAGCCACTGGGACAGTTTTCCCTTCTCTCACCCTGTTCTGGACAAGTGCGGAGGTTTTCTTCCCCCAGCAGAGGGGGAGACTCCATGAATAATACAGGGTCAGTTAATAATACAGGGCCTTCTCTGCTAAGGCCCAGAGCTCGGATGTTAGCCAGGCACTGTGGTGGGTGCCTGGGTGGCTCAGTTGGCTGGGCATCTGTCTTCTGCTTGGGTCATGATCCTGGGGTCCTGGGGTCCTGGGATCGAGTCCTGTGTTGGGCTTCCTGCTCAGTGGGGAGTCTCTTTCTCCCTTTCCTTTTGCCACTTTCCCCTGCTTTTTCTCTCTCTCTCATTCTCAAAAAGAAAAAGAAAAAGAAGAAAAGAAAAAGAAAGCTTTAGACTTTAGTGAGCCACTGTGGTATTTAAAAGATGGGATGGCCTGGTCAACCTTTCTGGTCTTGCTACGAGGCTCTTAAATAACACAGCCAAGACTCTTCTTTCTCTTGTGATCACCTGACTTTCCTGCTTTTATTGCTTTAAATTATGGTAAGATACACATAACATGAAATTCGCCATTGTAACCATTTTTACGTGTGCTGTTGGGCACTATTAAGTACATTCCCATTATTGTACAATTATCACCACTACCCATCTCCAGAATCCTTTCATCTCTAACCCCAATTAACAATTCCCCCTTCCCTCTCCTCTTGGGTCCTGGCCAACCCCATCCTGTTTTAGGCATGTGTGGATCTGACCATCCGAATCTCTCCTGTACCATCTTCAGCGTCATTTGACCCATGATGCATTTATGTGCGCTGACTGTATGTGGGAAGGGGGGGTTCTCTGTCTGAAAGGGGCTCTCTCCCCTGTCGGAGGAGACAGGGAGGAAACAAACAAAAGCAAGATGGCAGTGGGGAGCCATCTGAGTGGAGAGGTAGCCTGCTTTTAGTGCTTTTAAGATCATTAGCGCTGGAATCGGAGGCAGAGGATATGGACTCCTTTTATCCTTGGAAATAAAGGGGATGGCATTTTAAAAAGAGGAAGTTAAAGAGGTTGTCCATTAATTATACCTTGTTCACAAGAAAAATTCCTTTCTACGCAAAAGAGAAATTGCTTGTGGCTGGTGAGTACTACCTTAGAGACATTTTGCAAAGCTTTCTCAGCCATCACTTGATGCCATTTGTGGAGCAAGAGGGTGTTCAGCAAAGTGGAAAGGTCATTGGCTTAGAGTTCAGATCTGAGACTTTTTTTTTTTTTTTAAGATTTTATTTATTTGAGAGAGAGAGCATGAGCAGGAGGAATGGGAGAGGGAGAAGCAAACTCCCTGTTGAGCAGGGAGCCCAATGCGGGGCTCGATCCTGGGACTCTGGGATCATGACCTGAGCCAAAGGTAGATGCTTAACCAACTGAGCCACCCCAGGCACCCTAGGATCTGAGTCTTAAGTACTCTTTTTGGCTCTGCTGTGAATGTGTGAGCTCATTGCCCCAGATCCCTCCTGAGTCTCATGTGCTTCTACAAATGGGGAACACAGAAAAACAGTGGTTGTCATTAAATGCAGAAAAAGATCACACGCGCGCTATCCCTTTATGAGCCACGGGACACAAGGCATGTATTAAGGTGGGGTGGCCCAGCTGCAACTCAGCCCCAAACCCGTGGAAACAGTGATGCGGCTGGGGGGAGACCCCCTTCGGAGTGCTCCATGCTGGGTGTCACACAATGACCCGTGACGTCCACGTTCCTGTTGTGCCCGCTGAGATCGGCTCAGGAAATGACACATCTGCTTGTAGGTCAGCCTGGAGCCCTTTCTTTTTGTCCATAACATAATGGTGAGATTAATTTAGTTCTGACGAATTATGACTGCCCCGAGAGGTCAGGGTGACTCCTGGTTGATGGATGGAGCTCTGAGTTTCCCACCTCTTATTCTTCCCCTCTTCCTGCCTCTTTGTTTGGTTTCCAGCCGGACGTCGAAGCCGTATGGCATTTCTCTGTCTTCTAGCAGCGGAGAGTCTGGATGCCCTAGCAGACCCAAGCCCTCCAGCTGGGTGGGGGCCCTCCCTGGGGAGAAGGCTTTGAAGGTCTTGCCTTTCTTTCTGTGTTTGACATTTTCACCTCTGGCTTAAAGGAGCACAAAGAAAGAGGAAGACCCTCCCTCCTTAGGTCCAAGGCATTGACTGAACGTTTCTTGAACACCAGGCTCAGAGCTGTGGGCTGTGTACACATTGTCTTATTAGATGGGTGCTAATAGCATCTGCTCTGTTTCACAGCTGGGGGATAAGGGGTTGAGTTCTGCAAGGATGTGTGGCTGGCACAGTATCAGGCAGTCCATGACTCAGACGTATCAGAGCCCAGGTTCCTAACCACCGTGCCTCAGGAATTCTGATGCCAGAATTGGCTTGGCTGTAGTCCAGCCCTGAACCTTATCCTGAATTCTGATAACCGGGCTCATGGGAACTACAATGACGTGCATGGGCCCTGGTCCCAGAAAGGTTCAAATTCCAGCTTCCCTCTTTCTGACCCTCCCTCAAACCTATCCATGAGTGTCTAGGGCAGGGTGGACAAAACACGGCTCAAGGGCCAAGTCTGACCCACTGCCTGTTTTTGTCAAGTTTTATCAGCATAAAGCCATGCTTACGCAGTCGTGCATTATCTGTGGCTGCTTTCAGCTGAGTTGGATAATTGAAACAGACCATAGAGCCCACAAAATCGACAGTGTTTACCACCTGGCTATATGCAGGAAAGGTTTGCTGATCCCTGGTGGCTAAAATAGCTGAAAATGCTAATCCACTTATGGGGAGCAAACAGTGTTCAGAACCAAGGTATGAACGATAATTCCCGATGAGTTACCACCTCCGGGATTCAGTACACATCGGCAGGCACCGATGTGAAGCTTTGGGCTAATGTCCCTTTGCATCACACCCATCTCCACCCCAGGTCTCTCACCTATTTCTGCACAGAATCATTTGTTGACGAAGATAAGCCTTCCTGCTAAGAAGAGCCCCCCTACATCTGCACACATTCTTCTATTTCAGCTTCCTTTGTAAATTTCCTGCAAGGAGAAACTGTAGAGAGGCGTATGCATTCCTTATTGTCAGAGGACTCAGACATTTCTAATTTGGGGGGAGTGGAAGAATGAGATGGTTCATTTGTCTAAATGACACTCCCTCCTCCCTCCCCTGTGCTTGGCCGTGGGTTTCATCATTCCTCACCACCTGGCATCCCACTTCCTGATAGCCTCAGCTGCTCCAACTTAGAACAAGATCTGCTGCTTCTTCCGGCCTCTGTTCTTATTAACCTTGAAAGACAGGGCGTATTATTTTTATTTTTGTAGAGGGAAAGAGCTCTAGGCTTTGAAGAGCTGGGGAAAATTTAAAAAAACAAAAAAGGAGGGATCTAGGGGGTAAGATGGATCAGCTGTTGACCAGAGTGTGTTCAGTGACTTCATGCTGATAGAATTACTTTCCTCCGACCATTTATCATCTTACCCTTTAAGGTCAACTTCCCGTAATCAAATTGGCCACTGGAAAGATAGAGCTGAGGGGTTCTTGTCCCTCAACATGGGAGCTTCAGGGAATGGGTTTGAGGGATGGCCCAGTGGGATGGAACTGAAACAGGGAGCCTCTAGCCTGCTCTGACTTCACTGCTGTGCACCCTAGGACTACTGGAGTAACCTCCCTCTCTGAGCCTCACACTCCTCACGTCGAGTGGACTTAGAAGTCCTGCCTTCTGTATCTCCAGGTGGGAGGGTGGGGTGTAGCAGCAGGGGTGGGGAGATGCTTTATGAGTTGTCCAGGGTTTCTAGGAGCCAATTCTTATCTTATGCTTTCCTCCTTGGAGTCTCAGGGCTATGGGTATCTCTGTCATAGCCTGAAAGATCAAGTTGAGGGCTTTTTTAAACTTAAATTTAAATTTAAAAAGTGAAGTAAAATTAACATGTAGTGTTCTCTTAGTTTCAGGTGTAGAAGATGAGGTTTTAACAGCAGGTAAATAGTGAGGGTTCTTCTGCAGGGGCTGCCTCATGGGAAGTACTTGGGAAGAACATGGTCTTTGGAGAACAAGGAGCCTTGGTTTGAAGCCAACTCCATCACTTACAGGCCTTGTGATCTTGGGCGAGCCACAGCCTTTCTGAACCCCATTCCCCCATTAGGAGAATGGGGTGACAAGTGTCACTTTGGGCCATCTAGAAGTAGACACCCAGAGGGCATTCGATGTGTCAGAGGTCCCTTGGAAACACATGGGAAGGAAAAGAGGAACGGGAGCAGGTGTGGGCAGGGACAGCCTGCAGGACCACACTGCAGGGGGGACACTTGTGAGAGGAGAGCGGGAAACAAGGAGCCTCAGACTTCGGTGTGGCTCCAAGAAAGTCTTGCTCAGGTTTGTGGGGAGTCCCAGAGCAAAGACTGCCTGTTAGGGGAAGCCACATAAAGAAACACTCAGCATCTCAGTGCCTTAAGACAGCCCCCATTTTATTATCGTTCATGGTTTTGTGGGTCGGGAATTTGGGCAGGACTCGGCTGGGTGATTCTTCTGCTCATTGTATAATCCATTAGGTTCTGTCTTCATCAGTATGAGTTGCTGCGACAAAACACCATAGGCTGCCTGGCTTAAAAGCAAACATTTATTTCTCACGGTGCTGGAAGCTGGGAATCCCAAGATCAAGGCACCGGTAGACCTGGGGCTGGCGTGAGCCTGCTTCTGGCTTGCAGCCAGCTGCCTTCTCACCGTATACTCACAGGGCAGAGAAAGAAAGAGCCTCAGTCTCTTTCTTTTCCTGCCAGGGCACTAATCCCACCACGGGGCTCTGTCCTCATGACCTCACCTAAACCTAATTGCCCTCCAAAGGCTTCAGCTTGTAATCCCACTCCCTGAGGAGGTCAGGACTTCAGCATATGAATGTGGGGGGTCACGGACATGCAGTCTGTGACAGGGTCACTCCGGGGTACTCAGCAGGCAGCTAGCCTGGCTTGGTGGGGCCTCAATGGCTTTGCTTGTGTGCCCTGTGTCTCAGGATGGTGGAGGCAGGATGGTGGAGTGGCTGGAAGGGTGGGCTCTGCTGGGCTTCTCTCCATGTGGTCTCCCCACTAAGGCAGCCTGATGTCTTACACGGCAGCTCAGGGCTCAAGAGGGTGTGCTCCCAGAGGCAAGAAGTAGAAGCTGTGGTCTCCTCATTGCTTCCTTGCACGTGTTCCCTTGCTTGGAGCATTTTCAAGCTGCCCGGGGCCAAGATGAGGAGATACAGATACATGTCTCGATGAGAGAAGCATCCAAGAAGTGAGAGCATTGCTAATTCAGCATCTGTCCCCTGGGGTCATGGCATATGATCCCATTTCTAAAGCACCTGTTGCGATGGCCGGCCCAGACTAGGGACCCAGCGAGCAGGAGCTGACTTCTGAAGGTTTTTCTCATCAGGATTATTCGTGCCGCTTCTGTCACACCCTACCCCTGCCTGCCCTGCAGATGTGTTCTGTGTCCCACGGGCGCCCGAGGGAGACTGGCTTGGTGAAACTGTGAGCCCTTCCAGTAACGCACCCACCCTTACTCGGCAGCTTCTGGTGACGTCACCACTGCTGCTCCTCCCGGAGGCTCAGGACTGCCTTCCTTCCATAGGTGTGGTGGACCTCAGCTTTGAGGCCGAGAGTCCGCTGGCACCCCCCGCTGAGCTCCTGGAGAGATTGCCCAGCTATGACTGGCTTCTTGAAGGAGGGGGTAAGTCTGTGAGGTCTTGGTTCCTGCAGCCCCTTCCTGGGGCTCATGCTGGCTGGGGAGACATCTCCGGACTAGGCCAGTTCTGGGATAGCTCACCTCTCCCAACGGGGTCCTGGGAAGCCCTTTGTTCCCATCAGGAGGGAATGGGAGGACGGGGGCATCAGCCCTGTGTCCACAAACATTCTATGACCATATCCATGTGCTTTTAAGACTGGAATCATGCTGGGGCGCCTGGGTGGCTCAGTGGGTTAAAGCCTCTGCCTTCGGCTCGGGTCATGATCCCAGGGTCCTGGGATCGAGCCCCACATTGGGCTCTCTGCTCAGCAAGGAGCCTGCTTCCTCCTCTCTTTCTGCCTGCCTCTCTGCCTGCCTCTCTGCCTACTTGTGATTTCTGTCTTTCAAATAAATAAAATCTTAAAAAAAAAAAGACTGGAATCATGCTGCTTTGAGAACCATTCTTCTTGCATTAGATACATTAGCATGTGGGATTCTTTTCCTTTGTCTCATTCAGCCTCATATTCAGCCACTTTCCTTCTTTCCTACTTTCACCCCACAAACACCTGTGCCTTTGAGCCGGGCTGGTGAGTTCTTGACCCTCCCCTCTCCCCTAGGACGGCAGATATTCTTCCCACCTCTGGAGGCTCCCGGGAGACCCTTGGAACAAAGGTGCTGGTCCTCATTCATGGAACACAGGTGAGCAGGGGTACCATAGCATAGAATGTTACCCTTGGCCCCCGAGAGCCCTCCTTGGGGATTTTTGGGTCCACGGATCTCAACCCTGCTGTGCCTCAGGATCCCAGACCTGCTGGATCAGATTCTCCAGGGACAGAGGCCGGGAATGTGCATTTTACCAAGTTCCCCAGGCTGTTTGGCTATCAAGCTGGGGTTGAGAACCGGAGTGTGGACCAGGGGTTGTAAACTGTAGCTCCTGGGTCTAATCCAACCCACTGCCTTTTTTTTTTTTTTAAAGATTTTATTTATTTATTTGAGAGAGAGGCAGTGAGAGAGCAGGAGCAAGGAGAAGGTCAGAGGGAGAAGCAGACTCCCCGTGGAGCTGGGAGCCCGATGTGGGACTCGATCCCAGGTCTCTGGGATCATGACCTGAGTCGAAGGCAGTTGTCCAACCAACTGAGCCACCCAGGCGTCCCCAACCCACTGCCTTTTTATCAGAACAGAGCCACGCTCATTTGTTTGCTTACTCTCTGGGGCTGTTTTTGTGCTACACCAGCAGAAGGGAGTGACTGAGGCAGAGACTGTATGGCCCAGGAAACCGGAAATATTTACTTTCTAGTTCTTTACAGAAGAAGAGACCCAGGACTCTGGACAGAGCTCTGGCTTTCCAGCCCGCTTTGTGCAGAGAGAAAGTGGAGCCCCACTTTCTGGGTCCCGCTTCTTGGCTGGGTGGCTGTGTCCTGCCTCCAGGGAGTCTTCTGGATGCTCCTGGCCCCACTGCTGCCTGGAGCACCTCCCCTTCTCCTACCTGGTTGTCCACCTCCTGTGCCCAGGGCAGACCCCACTTCCTCCGTGGAGCCCCATTGGCCATTCTGGGCCTGACACCTCCTGCATGCACGCAGGTCCCTCCAGTCCACCAGGCCAGGGGTGCTGGTGACATCCCTTTGCATGAGAGGGGCTTACTGTTTGGAGTCGGACTAGTGTGGAGAAGTAAATGAAGATGGGAGAGAGGAAGAAGGAGGAGAGGACTCCTGCTTCTTGGAAATGTTGGCAGGAGAGGACTTTGCTAGGAGGGGACATGGCAGATGGGTCTCAGGGAAGGGTGTTCTAGGAGGAGGGGAGGCATCCAGAGAGAAGGTCAAGGAAGGGGCCACTGGTTGTGTCCCTTCACACCCACTGCCGCCCAGCAGGCTCACGGTGGTCACTGTGGGACCACCATCAGGTAGCTCCTGGATGGGGTCTTCCTGTGAACACTGCTCACAGCTCCTCTGGCTGAGGTCAAGGTCTCCAAGGACAGGCATGTGGTCTAGCCTAACTTTGCCTCCTTCTAGTTGTGGGACATCTTCGGCAGACCTTGGTTTTCTTCATCTGTAAAATGGCAATTGTAAATGTAAATGTAAAATGTAAAATGTATATTCCATCTTTGAATGTGTGTGTGTGTGTTTGAGTTCTGAGATTCTCTCAGCCCTTCTGTGAGCCCTGGACTTCAGCTAAAGCAGGTTTGCTGTCCTCTAGAAAGAACTGTGTCCCTGCCGCGGGCGTCTGTTCACACAGCTCCTTGCGCCAGACACGCCCTCCCCAGATGGAGCCCCAAGTCCTTGACCGCTCCAGTGGGCCACAGCCAGGCCCTTCCCGTTCTCCCGGCTTCAGTTTCCATCTGCATCAAGGGGGGCTGGCCGGCTTGGAGGAGCTGGAGGCCCTTTCCAGAGACCCTGCTTCTGTGCTCTGTCCCCAGCAGAGTACCTGTGGTGACAGAGCAAGTGGCTCGGGAAGCCCTTCTCAGCTTTGTGAGCTCCAAATGCTGCTACGGCAGCGCGGCCGCCGGTGACCTCATCATCCGGGAGCTCAAGCAGCAGACTCTCTGCAGGGTAAGGGGGCCTGGGCCTGGTGGGCATCCCGGGGTGACTCAGACATTAGGTCCAGGGTGGGCAGTGGCTTATGTGATGTCAAATGGAGAAAGGAGTCTTGGGGAGGTGGTGCTTATGAAGAGGGGTGACCCCGAAACCCTTTTTGCTGCTTCTCTGGTCTGTGGTCCACTGAAAAGCTCGAATGTGCTGGCGCTGTGGGAGGCACATCACATATTCATCTGAGGAGGTCCTCAGAAGCTACCCTACACGGTAGTTAGGACGGTCACCTGTTCACGGGGAGGAACTGGAAGTTTAGAGAGGTGAAGGGTTACTTGCCCCAAACGTACAGCTAGAAGTGACAGAGCTAGGACTCTAACTCAGGTTTGGAGCCAAACTCAGGTTTGGCTCCAAAGTGCATGTCCTTAAACACATGGCTAACCAGGAGGGATGGGCCGAGAAGCCTCCACCTAGTCTCCTTGATCCCCCCAAGTCCCATCTGTGCCAAGGAATCATTTCTTCATTACCCTTGGGCCTGAAGCTCTGGATAGACAAGGCCATGGGGACAGATTTTAAGTTCACACTTCCTACCGGCACAACCATCCTCTGGTGGGTGTACCATCACACAGAAAACACACAAGACTCGCAGGGAATGGTTAGAATGGGAGGCTGGGGGAAAAGGCTCTTCCGTGAGCTGTGTGACCTTGGGCAAGTCAACCGGCCTCTCTGATCCTCTGTTTCCTCCAGTGTCAAAGGAGGAGCCAGCTTATGTCCAAGACCCGTTCTTGTTTTGTGATTTTTGTGGATGAGATCAAGGAGACTCTTACGTCAGGCAGAAAAATTCCTCCTAAGAAGACGTTTGGAGAAGCTGACTCCATTGGCCTCCATCTATCAAAGGGCAGTTGCTGCCCCACAGCGGGCCTTGTAGAACATTCTGGGTATAAAGAAATCAGAGGCTGAACACTGCCGCCATTGTGAGCCAGTCAGGAGAGACTTCCTGGGGCTGACTGATCTCCCTGCAGGTGTCCGGGGGTATCTAGAGCAGAAATCATTCTTGCCAGCTTGTTCTCAGCAGCCTACAGTGCTGGGAGTGGGGTCTTTCGACTTCCCCTCCGAGGCTCGGCAGGTGGGAAGCTTCCTCGTTTTGTAGAATGCTGTCTTCCCAGAGGGCATGAGTGTGAACATGCTGGGTTTTTTTTCCCCCTCTGTAGTATCGACTAGAGACTTTCACCGAATCCAGAATAAGTGAATGGACATTTCAACCCTTTACTAGTAAGTGAAATCAGTTTAATTGGGAGCAAATCTGACAGGTGCTGATGGAAAATATCAGGACACATCTTAGCCACTAACCCTGAATAAGATACCCTTCTGCTTGCAGCCTCGGTTTCCCCATCTCCTGTTACATGAGAGGGTGGGTTTTCATCTCAGACTTTCCAGTGCTAATCTCAGCAAATCCTTCCTGTCTGGGAAGTGGTTTGCAGAAGGACCTAAAGAAGTCCAGCGTTTGTCTTTGGTCACAGACAAAGGCAGCATGTGTGCTTGGACATCCGCCAGCCTTCAAGGCCACCCCCAGTGCCTCCCAGAATCCCTAGGACCCCGTTCACTGTGCCATCCCACCTGCTGCTGAACCCCGCGTGGAGGCTGAGTGTTCTCTCTGGGAAGCCCCATGTCCTTGCTTCTCTGCTGACCACTCTGGTTCATCCTTCAAGACTCATCTCCTGTGTCACCTCTTTCATGAAGCCTTTCAGGATTTCTTCACCTGCTGACCACTTCTCCAATAGAAGGAGTCAGTCTTCTGAGTTTATGCAGCTCTGCTCCAAAGCACTCTGCAAAGCTTGTGACATCATATGGTGGTCATTGTATGGTGGTCATCACTGTGCCCTATCTGCTTGCATGGAAGTGCGGGGAGGAGAAAGAAGGAGGTGGGGATGGTCACGAGAGTGATGGTAGTTCTTGTTACTGATCCCTCGCATGGGCCAGTCTGGTGCTAAGCATTTTTATGCCTTCTATTTAATTTTCACTACCACCCTATCTGGTGGGCGCCCTATATTTCCCTCATTTTGGAGATGAGAGAGTTGACGGTCGGAGAGGTAAGGTAGGTCTGTTCAACTCCAGCACTTGGGTGCTTAAGCATGGACTCTGAGGGGCTCCTTCTCTACCTGTCCCATAGCCCAGAATCTTGCCTAATGCCTGGCATCAATGAAGGCTCCATACTATTTGGTAAACAAACGAAAGCTTGTCCTTGCAGCTGTTTACTGGCCTTACAATGATCCCTTTCTGTGTTAGACCAGTCAGTGGATGGGCCACAAAGAGGGACCTCCCCCAGGCTTTGGGACATCAAAGTCCAGGTCCCCCCGATGTTTCAGGAAGACACGAGGAAGTTTCAAGTCCCTCACTCGTCACTGGTCAAGGTAACGTGATTGTTGGCATCTTTGTCCTTCTCTCCGAGCTGGTTTGCTAGACAATGTATATTTCCTCAAACTTTAACTCTTTAGAGAGAAACCCAGAATGCAGGCCGGTGGTTCATTCCTTGGTTATCAGTAAGGCAAATTCTAAGGAAACCCAGAGCGTGGACTACAGACCCATACAAAATTCCATGCTTGTTAAGGAGTAGTCACAAGTGAAAGGATGATTCTGTTTACCAAACTGTCACCAGCTTTAAGCAGTGAGTGTTCACATTCCTAGACCGGCGGAGTATTATTTTATATATAATAATATATATATAATATATATAATATATATATATAATAAATTAAATTTATTTTTGTTTTTTATCTTTGCCTGACAGTAAACAGCAGAAGTGCTGAATGAAACGGACATAAAATAAAGCTCAAGCATTATTTGGATTTTCAGCGAAGTCAGTAAGGGACAGAATTTGGCTTCTGTCCTGTTTTATAGAAGTATAATCATGACACGAAGTGAGGCTAACCTAATGGATTACAGAAGCACAGAAGAGATATCTCCTATCATGTTCTCATTGCCACTTTAGAACTTGATTCAAGCATGTAACTTTCCCCTCTGAGTTTTTATAGCCTCATACAATGAGAACTTTGTGAGGTCCAGAGAGCGTTGCGTTCTTTTCTCAAGGGTGATTTAGGGATTAGATTCCAATAGCTAGCTTATTGCCTTCCACAGAACTGCTGGGCACTTTTTTTGGAGGGGGAGACATCTATTCTTAAAGACCTCTTAGCTACCCAATGGGCCAAGGACACCAGCCTTTGTGGTTTAGCATGGGATCATGAGTTAGGACATGGAGCTTGGAGAACCGACTGGGCTGTGGCCCAGAGGAGATGGCAACATGATATCCTTGGCTTGGCACTCAAGGCCCTTTGGAATCCTAGGCAAATGAGAATAGCCGTCTTCCCACGCTGGGCCTGGTGATGCCATGGGGTGGGTGCGGGGCTGGTGAAATCAGGAGGCATTGGTGCTTGGGAAACTGGAGCCAAAGAGAGCATTTCACTTTCAGGAATGCCACAAATGCCATGGGCGTGGGCGTTACAAGTGCAGCGGCTGCCACGGGGCAGGCATGGTGAGTCCCGTCCGGGTGGCTGCTGGTGTTAATGATCGTGTGGGAGGAGGGTCCCCGCGGGGACGGAGGGCTGGGCTGGGGAGGCCTGGGGCTCCTCCACTAACAGTGTGACCTGACGCAAGTCATCCTCCCTTTCTGGCCTCCATTTGCTTACCTGTAAAATGGGAAAGTTGGATTGGGTGTTTGCCACTGGCCTTTGTTCCCTTTGATGGTTTATGGTTCATGATTTTTTTTTAAATTTATTTATTTGTCAGAGAGAGAGGTAGAGAGAGTGAGCACAGGCAGACAGAGCGGCAGGCAGAGGCAGAGGGAGAAGCAGGCTCCCCGCCGAGCAAGGAGCCCGATTCGGGACTCGATCCCAGGACGCCGGGATCATGACCTGAGCCGAAGGCAGCCGCTTAACCAACTGAGCCACCCAGGCATCCCTATGGTTCATGATTTTAATTCTTCTTTTTCTCATCTGTCTCTAAACATTTGTTGAGACCAAGTCCCCGCTCAGTGCTGGGCCTCTGTAAGAGGACTTAGACCCGGGGGCCTCCCCACCAGGGACCCTCTGTCCTTGGGGAAGACCGACAGGTGACCAGCACATGTAGTGTCCGGTGATGAGTCTAAGAAGGTGAAGTTCAGGGGGCTCTGAGAGACAGAATAGACGGGGGTCTTGGGTCAGTGCCTTAGGGCTGCTGTAAGAAATTACCACAAACTGGGAGGCTTAAAACAAGCGATATTTATTCTCTCATGTTTCTGGAGGCTGGAAGTCCAAAATCAAGGTGTGAGCAGGGCTGGTTCTTTCTGGAGGCCCTGAGCCACCCTGCCACCTTCTTGTCCCTCGTGTCCTCAGGCCTCCTGTGGGGTCCCTCCCTAGTCCAGCACGACCTCATCTGAACTAACATCACCTGCCACGACTGTTTCCAAATAAGGGCACATTCTGAGGTTCTCTGGTTCTCCGGTGAAGCATTTTCTTCAGAACACTTCAGGCCTGCCCACCCTGCCAGTAGGAAGCCCACACTCCTCACATGTCCTCATCTCTCCCCCTTCGCTCTGATCTGTTGGACACACATTGACCCCTTTCCATGTTAAGCCACACCTTTGTCCAGCCTTCTCTCTGCCCACCTGCCCTTCCACACTTTGGATGCCCACCTCCCTCCTGCTGTGTGCATTCCTCTGCCTACTCACGTGCCACCAGTGGGGCCCACCGGTGGCTCCCCGCCCTTCTGTCTCCTGTGCCCTCACTCCTGCCATATGCCTTCTCCTGGCCTTCCTGGAACCCCTACCTGTGGCTTTTTCTTCCTCTCTCCACCCCTTCTCTTCTTCCTCCCCACCCTCCTCCCCCAGGCTTTTCCTGGAAGGTCTCCAGAGTCCACTCTGAGCCAACTGTGGGAGCATAGCCTGGGAGACTTTCTAAGACCAAGCTCCTCATCCCCAGCTCAGCCAGCCTGGCCCTCTCTTCCCAGTTCCTCTGGCTGTAGCCATTTGGTTAGGGCACAGCCTTGGGGGTAGTGGGGATCCAAGAGGAGCAGATGAGGATGGGGTCCCAGGAGAAACACAGATTTGAGCACGTCATGTCTCTGAAGGCTGCAGCTGGAGGGGCCCGAAGATACACAAGGGTCACCCCTCCCAGCTTCCAAATGAATGAGCTGAGGCCCAGGGAGAGGAAGTGGCTTGTTCGAGGACACCAGGTTGGGATCTGAAGCGGGTCTCAGGGTGCCCTTTGCCCATCTTCTCTGGGAGGCCAGTGGGGGCTGAGGCCGTGGTATGTCCGCAGGTGAGGTGCCCATCCTGCAGCGGAGCCAAGCGCAAAGCCAAGCAGTCCCGCAGGTGTCTGCTGTGCTCGGGGTCTGGCAGGCGGAGGTAGGAGCGGGTCTCCCCAGCCCTGAGGTGAAGGACTCTCACTTACCAGCTTCCTTGCTTTTCAACGTCTGCCCTTCTGGAAGGCATCGGCTGCCCTGCTGTGTTGCTCTTGTGCCCCAGAGCGCTGTGCCTAGCAGGTGCTCAGTAGATATTTGTGGAGTGGGTAAGCTTTCCTGCAGGCTTGCTATTTTGAGATGAGACTAGAACTCATCTGGCAATCTATGGGTCAGATGTAAGGAAAGAGTCACTGTGGAGAAGAAGGGAGGGGGTGCTTTAAGGAGGGGAGATGTCTTCCTGCTTATATGTTGGGGACATGAACACAGAAAACCACCTGAAGGGATATCTGTAACTCTCTGAGGATCAGGACCTAGGCGAACCCTTATTTTTTTTTTTTTTATTTATTTGTCAGAGAGAGAGGGAGAGAGAGCGAGCAAGCACAGGCAGAGGCAGAGGGAGAAGCAGGCTCCCCGCCGAGCAAGGAGCCCGATGTGGGACTCGATCCCAGGACGCTGAGATCATGACCTGAGCCGAAGGCAGCTGCCCAACCAACTGAGCCACCCAGGCGTCCCCGAACCCTTATTTTTAACTCACTGCAGGGCCTGCATGGAGGAGTCAAGAACAGTTTGTTGATTGACTAAACAATCAACAAAGTTCATCTCTGTTCACAGGGCTTTGTAAATAGTGGCTCATTGCATTTTGTAAATCATGTCCATAGTGTATTTATAAATCTTGAAAGGGAAACAGGAAACCAGAGAGTGAGACTACACAAAGTGGTGTTGGTTAATGATACTTTTTGGTTCACTGAGGCCCAGCCCATCCTTCTAAGAAGGCAGCTAGCAGAGCTTTGGCGGACCTGCCACCTGTGGTTGGTCAAGAAGGTCTTTGATTTGGAAAGAAGCTCAGGTTTCTTTTGTTCACAAATGAAAGAATCCTATTTCAAATGAGCTTAACAAAAAAATTCCACCCTTGTAACAGAAAATTCTGGTATTCTATTTCTGGGATGGCTTCAGGTCCAGCTGGATCTAGATGCTTAAACGATGTCACCAGGACTCTGTCTCCATCCTTACCCTGCTTTCCTTTGTGTTGTCTTCATTCAGGCAAGCTGTCTATTGTGACAGAGGGGACAGCCAACAGCTCCAGGCTTAGTAACCTCAGTCAAAAAGGATATCCCTTTCCTGATAGTTTCACAAAAAAGTTCGAGGGCAGATCTCACTGCACTCCCCAGGGTCGTGTGTTCATCTTTGTGTCAGCCACTGTGGCCAGACAGATGGAATAAGCTGATGGGTTAAGCCCAGGTCCCAAGCTGGTCATAGAAGGGGTGGGGGCAAGCCCACAGTTCCTGTGGTCAGGGTGGGAAAAGCATGGTCGCCAAAGGGAAACTGGAGCATTGCCACCAGAAGCAGGAGGTCTAGATGGTGGGCAGGGGGAACCAACTGAGGCTCACTTTAGTCCACTTCTATGAGGAAGGGTTTGGCCTGAGCCATGTAGAAGCTGCCAGGCCCCTGACTACCCTTGTGGTGCTGATCTCATGCCCCTCTCAGGTGCAGCACGTGCTCAGGGAGGGGCAGCAAGACCTGTGCCACCTGCAAAGGAGAGAAGAAGCTGTTGCACTTTATCCAGCTGGTCATAATGTGGTATGTGGCTGTGTCTCTATACTGTGGCCCAGTGAGGGTGGCTGGGGGACTTGCCCAGGACCGCTTTCTGCGGAGAAACTCCACTTGGCTGGGGCTTTCACTGTGCAGGGACCTGTGCAGGAAGAAAAGGGCTTCAGGCACCTCGGGAAGGGGAGAGGTCCTGGGAAAGGCTGGGGGTGGTGGGGGGGACGGGGTGGCTGGATGCTGACAGGCTTTACAACAGACAGATCCGAGTTCAAATTCTGCCATCACCACCTTCTAGTGCAGGCAGCCACTCAACACCTGGGCCTTCCCTTCTGGAAAGAGTCCCTGGGTCTTAAATCCCCATGTCAGGGAAGGCTCCCGTGCATTCCAGGTTTCTCCTGGGGGCCACGGTGTGAAGCGCTCACAGGTGAGGACAGAATGAGCTAATAGAACAGAGCTGTCAGTACTTTCCCCGTTTCCCCGTGGTACAGGTGATGATGCTAATGAGCTTGTCCGAGGTCCCAGCAGTGGTCATGCAACCCTCCAGCCCAGGTCTGCCCGATTCCGAACCCATGCTCTTACCCCCATACTGTGTACGCCATTCCCCATCCTTTCCACTTCCAGGAAAAACAGCCTGTTTGAGTTTGTGTCTGAGCACCGCCTGAATTGCCCTGGGGAACTCCTTGCTAAAGCCAAAGGAGAAAGCCTCTTTAAGGATGAAAACACCATGGTAAGGAGGGTTTCAAAGACTATCACAAGGGAAGCTGGGTTGCCCTCCCACCTACACCCCCCCCCCCTCCAGGGGGAGGGCTGCATTCTCCTGGAGAGACAGGCTGGGCTGGAACAGGGCTGCGGAGTTTGCATGCTCAACGCCTCCCTTCCTCCCCCCACACCCTGACACAAACCTTGAGACCCTCTTCCCATACTAGGCACTATTGTAGGCCGTGGGGATACGGTAAAACCAAACGCTTGCCCTCCTCTCATAGTCTGGTGAGGGAAAAGGTAATAATGTTTCATGACAATGTCAGATGGTGGTAAGAGTCACTGAAAACATGCAAGCAGGGGAAAGAGACAGGCATGGGTGTGGTTTCGGCTGGGGACTGGGAAGTCACATGTGGCAAAGACCAGAACAGTGCCGTTGGGGTGTGGACCCTGTGAATTTCTGGAGCCAAGGAGTCCAGCAGAGGGAGGCCTTGAGGAACAGCAGAGAGTGGGACAGGAGGGATGTGAGTTGCACAGAGCAAGGACCTAAGACCCGAGAGGTGCCAGTGGTCAGATCAGGGAGGGTCCTGTAGGGCAGGTGTTGGCAAACACTGGCCCTTGGGCTGCTTTTATAAATAAAATTTTATTGAAACATAGCCATACCTGTTTGTTTACATATTGTCTGTGGCTGCTTTCCTGCTGCAAGGGCAGAGTCAAGTAGTTGAGGCAGAGACCCTATGACCTACAAAGCCTAGAATAGTTACTAAGTGGCCCTTTATAGATTTGCCAACCTCTGCTGTAGGCCTTGGCAGGGAACTTTGTCTTTATGGGACGTCTGACAGGGTGCGTTTTCTCTAAGAGGGTCAGGTGCTCAGCTACTCTTTTCTTTTCTCTCTCTCTTTTTTTTAAAACCATAAGTAGCCTTTTCACATTGGCTTCTTTGACTTTATAGTTTGTATTTTTAAAAATTGAGGAATAATTAACATACCTTGTATTAGTTTCAGGTGTACCACACAGTGATTCAATATTTGTATGTGTTGTGAAATGATCACCACAATGTCTAGTTAACATCTCTCACACACAAATTTTATTTTCTCATGATGAGAACTTTGAGGATCTATACTCTTAGCAACTTTCAAATATACAACATAATATTATTAATTACAGTCACCACTTTGTACATCAGTCCCATCCCTAGGACTTACTTATTTTATAACTCCGTTTTGTACCTTTTTACCACCTTCTCCCATTTCACACCCCACAGCCACCAATCTGTTTATGAATCTATGAGTTTGTTTTTTAGATTCCACATGTAAGTGAGATCCTACAGTATTTATTTTCCTCTGATTTATCTGCTTTAGCATAAGGGCCTCAGTGTCCATCCCTGTCGTTGCAACTGGGAGGGTTTCCTGCTTTTTTATGGCGGAATAATAATCTCCAGCCTCCTTTTTTGCCCCAGTCAGTCTGGCTTCCTAAAGGCTCAGCTCAGGCATCGGCCCCAGGAAGCCCCATCCCCCGCCCCAGTGGGACAGCAGCAGAGGGGTGCTGGGTGAGAGAGTGGGCTGCAGGTGAAGGAGAGCTCTGTCCACAGCCCCCCTTTCTTGGTTGGAACTCCTGAGGCTGGCAGGGTGGTAATCAAAGCCCCCTGGAAGTTAAACAATCCCCACTCCAGGGGCGGCCTCGGGCCCTCCCTGCACCCTGTCTGGGCTCATTCTCCAGCCCCTGTGAATCAGAGCCTGGGCCAGGCCAGCGAGGTGGGCTGCGTCTCTCCTGCAGGTGTACCCCCTTGTGGATTTCCCGCTGCGGGAGATCTCTCTGGCTTCGCAGAGGGGCATTGCCGAGCACAGCGCTGCCCTGGCCTCCCGCGCCCGAGTCCTTCAGCAGGTGAGTGAGGTGGGGACTGGGGGCTGTCGGGCGGCTCTGGGGGCCGGGCTGGGGCTCCGAGGGTGCCGACTCTCTGGTCACATGGAGGAATGGGCTGTTCCCTCGGCAGAGAAGGGAGCAAAGGCGCCAGCTAGGGGAAGGGTGGAGGAAAGGAGTCCCGGTTTTGGAAGGGGGATGGAGTACTAGAGACTGACCAGAGGCCTTGTGGCCGGAGGGCAGAAAGCAGAGCAGTGTGGGGCCGTGGGCAGCCGGGACCCCTGGAGGGACCCCTGGACGTAGAGATTAGGGTTTTTATCCTGAGAGCAACAGGAAGCTATTGTAGGGTTTCAAGCAGGCCTGTGGCTCAGCATGATTTTGACTGTAACCCCGTGGGTTAGAATCTTCAGAGAGGGAGAGGGAAAGTTCAAGACTCGGGGTCGTGGGCAAGTCTGGAACCCGGGGTCCTGCCCCTCAGAGCCCCTTCTCTTGTGGGGGAATGGCTTCAGGCCTTAGGGTTGCTTTGGTGCTGTGTGGGGATGGCCACTAGATGGCGGCGGTGCCCCTTGCGGCTTTGAGGGGTCTTGGGCGCACTGGGTTGGGGAGGGGAGCTGGAGGTTGGCCCAGGGGCAGCCCACGCTGGAGCTCCCTGAGTCTTGTAGGCTGGGCTTATATCCTGGTTTTCTGTGTCTCACTGTGGTCCTGGACCAGCTACTTCCTCCTCCCTGAAGTTCGAGTTCTCAGCAGTGAAAAAGACATGTTTGCACCGCCTCAGGGTTTGGTAGAGATGAAATAATTTGCTTTAAATGCTTGGAACCTGGTGCTCAAAATGTGCCTTTCCTTCTGGTCCCTTAGCAATTAATATTTCTCTTTCTCTCTCTCTACACATCTCCCCTGTCTGCAGGAGAGAGAAGGGTGCATTTAACTAAAAAGTAATGATAGCCATCTTGGAGCGGCAGCGGGGCTCAGAAATCATGGATTTGGGGCACTACAGACTTAAAGGCCTGCCACGGCCGGTGCTACCATGGTAGGGAGAGCCGCCTTATCCAAAGGGGTGGGCCACCACTCATCTTGGTGTAGGCGCAGGGCAGCGATTTCAGATCTCTGAAACTCCAGATTTTTATATGACACCTTCCAATTTTTCAGTACAGTCAACAACAATTTAAAAACACTGGGAATACTGAATGGGCTGATGGGTTGGCTCAGCTGTGGGCTGTCGTCAGCTACCCCCGCCTAGCCCCAACCCATGCTGTTTCCAGCTGGGAGAGTGGAAGTAACTTACCTGAAACGACAAAGCTACTTAGTGGAAGAGCCCAGGGGAAGAACCCACTTCCTAGCTCCAAGCCAAATGTTATTACTCACTGCGTTCAAGATACACAACACCTTGGAAGCCAGTGTGGGTTTACGGGGGCGTCCACTGAGGGGGAGCTGGGTCCAGACACATCGCAGGGACCGGTCACGTCCCAGGTTCGCTCATGCGCATGGCTCCAAGCCAAGCTCTTCCCTTCTCAGGCCCTCAGTGTCCTCATCTTTAAAATGAGCTGGGTTAGACGTGGCCTTAGGTTAGGGGCTGCAGAAGCAGCTTCAAGATCAGAGCTTGTGTGCAGGACATTTATGAAGAAAGGGCTCTCAGGAGAAACTTGTAAAGGAGTAGGGGATCCAGAGCCAGAGGAGGGGGGAGCAGAGGTCACAGAAGGGCACAGTGTGGCAAAGGTCCAGTCGCTGCCCCATCCCACGGGAGCTCTGAGTACCAGGCAACTGTGTGCCTGGAGATGAGGGGGTTGGCCTCGTGTTGTTTGGCACCATCCAATCATCGGGCACAACTTCCCAGGCACGTTGTGCTCCTTGTGTGTGAGAGGGGTTCTGTGTCTCAGGGACAGGACCCTGAGGAAAAACGATGGGCTGTGAGTAGCAGAGAAGAAGCAGATGTGCAGGAATGTGGGTGAGACAAGAACAGTGTCCACGGAAACCCCCAGAGCATCATCCCTGTGGGACTTTGCTCTTGCCTCATTGGTATTAATGGTGTGGGTCACACGAAGAGCCCCCGGTATTGGGGTATTGATTCCAGGAATGGGAAGAAGATAAGGGCTTGATTTTAGCAGCTTGCAGACACTGGTGGTGGTTCTGAGATTCTTTTACTTTGGAAACTGACCATTTGAGTCCTTTTTGGGCTCTTGATTTGGCAGTGGGGGCAACTGAGGTTGAAGAGGGGAAGTGAGCTGCCCAAGACCACACAGTGTGTCTGTGGTAGCCCTGGATCTTCGGGGACTGTCCCCTACAGGACCGTCCTGTCTTGGGCAACACAAGCCCCCTGTGAACCAGTCCTGGAGCGAGGAAGGGTAAACCAGGGCAGGTGGATGGGTTTTATTAAAAGGGAGTGCCGTGGGAGAAAAGGGCTCTTCTATGGATCTTTCTGGTCCTGCATCTGTAGACAAAGATGCATGCTGATATTTTGTTCAGGATTGAAAAGTTAGTGCATGGAGTCAGCCTGAGCACACACCTGTCATGACACCATGCCCCAGTGCTCTCAGACCTGGAAACTGCTCGTCCTGGGGGATGACCAAGGTGTGCCAACACATGTGTGGCTGATTACAAGACAGCCACCCGATGACAGCTGATGTCCTAACCAGTCTGTAGCCTCAGACCTGGAGGCCTTTTGAATCTGAAGCAAATGGAGGCAGGAGGAGGTGGAACCACTGTCACTTTCCATTTGATCCTGGTAGAAAAGTCTAGAAACCAGAGTGACCCTGACCCCACTGCCCAGGTGCTTGGAGATGTGATGTGGGCTCCCACCTTCTCTTGTCTCCTGGTGCCCATTTTGTGTCTTCCATAACAGAAAGGAGGTCTTGTACCTTTGATTTCCAAATTACCGCTTAGACACCACTTTCTGGCATATGGGAAGTCTCTGGATCTCATCTGGTGATTTCAACAACTCTGTGGCCTAGAAGCTTCTATCCCCATTTCCTAGAACAAGCAAACACTAGATCATGCAAGGACCTTCATGGAAGAGGCAGTCCTTGACTATGAGTCCTCTCTTCGTGCCACAATATCACACTGCCCTTCGGCTGCCCCTCCTGTCCAGTGGGGAGCCCGCTTCTCAAAATCCCCTGCCGGGTATGTTTCCCCTTTCCCAGTGGCCTCTGGACCATCACCTACGGTGACAGGACTTGGAACTGTCCCCAAGGAGTAGAACTTCCCAAAGTAAGAAGGTCTAGCCCTGGGCCATCCACACCACCTCCCTCTAGGTTTGTGGACCCCTAGTTGTGGGTCTGGGACAAAGAAGCCTCTCATGTAGAAGAACTTCGGGGTTTTGATGCAGAGCCTGGACCACAGGACATCCTTGAGGAAGCTTAGCTTCAGTGATGAGGAGTAGCTTCCCTATGTCTGCTGCACGTAGCTGTCCTAACACAGCAGCACCCAAAGCAGAGGAGGGAGGGCATTTCAGTAGGATGCTAGTGTTCTCCTCCCAAGGTGGTCTTCCACATTCCATTGAGGGTCCCACAGTTTTGGAAGAGTAACTGCTCCGAGAAGATGCCAGAGCACGAGAGGCCTTCAAAGGAAGGTCAGTGCAAGACCATGGTGAGGAAGGGAGTGTCCTGAGAAAAAAAGCCTGAAGTGGACCGCCAGATTTTGGAACTTATTTGGTGTCATTGTTTTGTTTTAAAATTTAATTCAAATTGTATAATCTACACCCTACTATCTCCATGGCTGTATTAATATAGAGATATTTAAAATGACTTTATCTTCCACCTACTCTGCCCTTCCTCCCCATCTAAAAAGTAACACTTCTTTTTTTTTTTTAAGATGTTATTTATTTATTTGACAGAGAGAACACAGGTAGGCAGAGAGGCAGGCACAGAGAGAGGGGGAAGCAGGCTTCTTGCTGAGCAGAGAGCCCGATGCGGGGCTCGATCCCAGGACCCTGAGATCACGACCTGAGCCGAAGGCAGAGGCTTAACCCCCTGAGCCACCCAGGCGCCCCCAAAAAGTAATGCTCCTGAAAGATGTCCTATTTGCCTGGAGGCTTACTGTACATCCCAGGACTCCCCTGGGGATGACTGTGCCCCCACTTCGTGAAACGTAGCATCAGATGGCGGCTAAGGCTGAAAAGTCCGTTTGGAGCAGAGCTTAGTGTGTGTGAAGGAGTGTAGTGGGAGATACACCTAGAAAGGCACACGGGAGCCAACTCCAGAGTGTGAACTTCACCGCACAGGTAGGAGGGAGCTCCTGAAGGTTTTCCAACAGGCAAGTTACTTGACTAGAGCACTGAATTTTTTTCTTGGGCAATTGTTTCCCCAGCGCCAGACCATCGAGCTGATCCCCCTCACAGAAGTGCAGTACTGGTACCAAGGACAGACTTACGTCTACTACATCTACGGCACAGACCACAGAGTGTATGTGGTCGATTACCCTGAGCGGTACTGCTGTGGCTGCACCATCATCTGACGGGGACCCAGCCGTCTCCAGAGCTGGGAGTTTACTCGTCATTGGCTGCATCGCACAATCCTGTACAACCCTGGGGTGTCCTTCTAGACACTTCATCTTATCATCTGTCAAGCCCCCGGTCTTTCCAGAGCTTCTCTGGTGGGATCCATCATGCGTTTAACCTACAAGAACTCAGCTAGGCACATTTCTTTAGAACACTGTGGACATATGCAAATGAGCAGTTACCCCCTCGCAGGCCCCGGCCCGCCCCGGGGTCCCGCATATCCCTTTCAGTGACTGCTGTTCCACACGGAGTCTGGCTGGACTGCTGGTGGGGTCGTGCTCACAGGAGCAGCAGCATTTAGACAGGGGTCCAGCTCCCTTGGGACTGCATGGAAGACAAGGGGAAATTGAGACGTGAAATGGGACGTGAACCAGGAGGACAACCTTCCAGGCTCGGACTTTGCCTCTCAGGCCGGCTGACCCTAGCTAACACCGCCCGTTCTGCACGTGCGGGAAGCTGAGGGCAGGATGGGGTCCGTCCTTGCCTGCTCAGTCCCTCTGCCTCCTGGGGACGGAGCCTGGTGGTGGCAGGGGAAACAGAGAGAGAGTACCACGGGACTCCCTTCTTCTTCTTCCTCCTGAAGCTCTCCAAGTCCTGGAGGCCAGCACCTCTGAGGCTGGTGTCCTAGAGCCTGCCTCAGTGGGGCTCCAGCAGGCTGCTGCTGTGTCCGGGGCCATTGTACTGATGGCGGGCATGGGTTTGGGTTGTTGTGGTGGTTGGAAGGGACACTCCTGGCGTTGGGTGGACGGAGAGCAGGAAAGCTGGCTGGCTAGCGCTCTGCGCAATGAGGCTCGCAGATCCACCCCTGACAATCACGGAGAACTCATTACCCAGAACCTCATCGAGGCCTGCTGACGGCACTCATCTCGCTTACCGCTCAGCTCTGCTCTTTGATTTTCCTGTATGGTTAGGAATTGCTCCTGTCCTCTCTCTTCCCTGAAGTCCAAACTAGTAACCCCCTGCCGACTTCGTGACAGCCCCTCACGCAGTCCCGCCTCAGCCATCACAACTTGAAGTAGGCGCAGTACAATGTTACTTTCTTCTCATTTCTGCGTTCTCTTTCAGCTGGGGCATTAAATTGCTTTTGTGTTTGTTTGTTTGTTTGTTTGTTGTTTTTAAAAACATGGTATGTAAGCGGATCATTTTGGGTCATTTTGGGATAAAAAAAGGAGCCTCAAGTGTGTCAAGGTTGTGGCCCACCGACCTGTACTTGCTACTGATGTGTGAACCCTGAGAGGAAACCCAGCGGGAATAAAGTGAAGCCCAAGGGACACTGTTCCCGTTCAGCACCAGGGGGTCACCGGCCCCAGAGCCCTTAGTCCCTTAGGTTTTGGCAGAAGTCCCAGATAAATCCTGGATCCTACAGCCATTGCATAACTCTTATGTGTTTTTCCTTGTAGCGTTACCTATTTTTACGGCCTTCGCTGTAGCCAGGATATGACTTAATTTTCTATATCTGTCTCTTTCTATCATCCCAGGGCTGAGTTGGCTGGTAGCGTGGAGCCATAAACCTAGTGGAAGTCACTGGGGGATAGAGAGTAGAACACGAGCACAGCCCTAACCCCAACACTAGCCACCACAGCCTGTGGCTCTGGTCTCAGTTCTGTTTCATTTTGAAAGAACATCCGACCCAAGTGATTTGCTTTATCTTTATTGCTCTGCCAAAGGAGAACACTAGCCCTGCGCCTCACTAGTCACTGATGGTCAGTCTGCCAGGGGCCAGACCATGCTGGGTTTGGGGAGGGTTTCATGGAGATTGGCAGGCTCTGCCCTAAGACTACAGGATAGTAGGAGGGAATGTATGCAGAGGGAAATGAAAGCATGGACGTGAGAGTCAGGTAGCTTTAGAAGATGAGGATACCTAAGACCCAAATCAGTGCTGGTGACTACAGGTGATGGAGACTCAAACTGACTTAAGGAGAAACGGTCCTTGATTTTTTTAAAAAAAGATTTTATTTATTTATTTGTCACAGAGAGGGAGAGTGAGCAAGTGAATGAGCACAGGCAGACAGTGGCAGGCAGAAGCAGAGGGAGAAGCAGGCTCCCTGCCGAGCAAGGAGCCCGATGTGGGACTTGATCCCAGGACACTGGGATCATGACTCGAGCCGAAGGCAGCCACCTAACCAACTGAGCCACCCAGGTGTCCTGAAACGGTCCTTGAATAGTTCTTATCCCTTAATAAAGTTCATCAGCTTCAGGTACAGCTGGATCCAGGGATTTGAAGGATTTCATTCCAACATGGACTACCTAGCCCTCCCGCCCTCTGTGTTGACAATAACACAGCTACCAGCATCCTGGAATTTTATCATATGAATTCAGTGACCCCTGGAAAGAGGGGGCTGCACGCTAATTGGCCAAAAAAACTCCTGCAGAGATCCAGGGAAGGTTCTCAGTTGCTTATTTTGGGTCACATGCCCATTCTTGAACCAATCCCTGATCAGCAAATGCAAGGACTCAGTAGGCCAGCCTAGGTCACATGGTACCCCTCCCCTCACGCTGGGCTCAGCCTGGAGCTATCAGAAGGGGCCCAGGAAGCTGGGCATCTGTCTACTAGAGGCACAGACAGAAAGTGCTGAGTTTGTTCAGGGATGGTGCTCAGGGGTTTTCTATATCCTTTGCCCCAAATGACATCTTAAGCCAGAGAACTGAGACTGGGGCTAGGTCCTTTCCCTGCCTCAGCCCTGCACCTCTCTCCCTGTTTTTGCTGGGGCTGTAGGACTGCTCCTCCTCTGCAGTTTGGCTATTAAAGTAAGAATTTGGACTGATCTTGGTGTCAGGGGAGGCATACGGTCCTGGAGTAAGGGTATATGTGTGCATCTGTGTGTGTGCACATACGTGTGCATACATGTATAGGCGTGTGTGCATATGTATGTGTGTGTATTGTGTGTGTGCATGGGGGAGTGTGCACATGCTTGTGTGGGTGTGTATTATGTGTGTGGATGTGTAGGTGTGAGTGTGTGTATCTGTGTGTTGCGTGCATGGGTATGTATGTCATGTATATGTGTGCATGGGGTGTGCGTGGGGGAGTGTGCACATGCTTGTGTGGATGTGTAGGTGTGTGTGTGTTTGCCAGATGGGGAGGACACTGCTTAGAAGGCAGGAGGGACTTCCTCCCCTGACCTGGTTTTCCTCCCTTCACTCCAAGTCCCTGTCATTTCTCTGGAGTTCCCAATACCTGGCCTTCCTCACGGGGTTAGCTTGTTAAACCCACGGCCAACTTCAGTTTCTAGGTCCCATGCAGCCCTTGATGTGGAGACTGAAGAGAGAACCGTGTCCCTCCCAGCCAGGACAGACAGCCCAAGGGGACTTCTGTTGATCAGCAGCGGGCAGCCTTCGGGCGGCAACGGCTGCACCCCGCAGCTCCCGGCAGAGTTCCCAGTGCCAGCTGGGCACCCTGAGGGCTCAGGGATCGTGGACAGGGCATGGGATTAGGGTCCTAGTCCTCCGGTTGAAACTCTAGCCCTGCCTCTTCTCAGCCATGGGACTCGCCACTCTGCTAACCTGGCGGAGCCTGCTTCCTTGCCGGGGAGATGGGGATGCCACCGCTTGCTTTGCAGGGCGGTCTGGAAAGGGACGAGGTATGCTGAGCTCAGAGGCAGTAGCTGCTCAGGGCTGGGAGAGGCCACGTCCTCCCTGAAGGAAACTCGTTTGGGGGGCAGTACTGGACCGCTTGTCACGGGACCTCTTCAGGTGCCGAAGAGCCAAGCCGCGGGTGCCACAGTGACTGTGCGAGCGGTCTTTCCTGCCAGCACCCCCCTTCCTTCAGCTCAGCTCCTCCACCCCTTCCGCAGAGGTGTTTCTCCTCACCCTCAGCTCAGGCCAGGTGCCGCCACCCCTCCTCTCAGAGCTGGGACCTCAGCAGAAATTACCAGTGTGTCTTTTCCAGGCTCTGACTTGTATCTGTCCCCACGCTGGTCCACCCAGCGATCCCACGGGCAGGACGGGGTTTTGCTCGTCACTGGTTGCCCCAAGTGCCCTTAGTAAATACTATCAAGTGTGACTCAGTGACTGAGAGAAGGATTAGGATACTGATGTAACACAAAGAATATTTAATTCCAGTCACCAGCAGCTGTGTGGTGCTGAGTAAGTCCTTTTCTCTCTTGGGCTTCAGTTCGCTTTTCGTACCATGAAGAGTTGGTTAGATCCCTTTTTCCTTTTCTTTTTTATGGCACCCTTTCCTTCTCCCCCAGATAAGATCTTATGTGGGGCCCAGATATTTAAACTCGGCTTACAGATCAAGTGGAGTTGCTGTGACTGAGGTGTGGGTCAGGACCCAGAGCCACCCCTGATGCCGGCCCCCTCCTCACCTTGAGCCTCCAGGGCCTTGACACCCACTTGAACATGGCCAGACCAGAGTCTTTCATGATGTTCTGGGAGATGGTCTGCATCTCTAACAGACCACAGGACATTCCTGGAAACTTTGTCTTTTTTTTTTTTTTTTTTAAGAGAACTAAACTCTTGATGGGAGCTTGTTTTCTGATGACTTCTTGGATTAAAAAGTGTAGACAGATAAGAAAGCACTATGAATATTCTGTCTACTGGTACTCTAGCCAGTTGATAATTCTTCTGTATTTTGTCTGGAGCAGAAGGGCCCTGGGACATTCAGATTTAAGGACCTTGGTCCCCAAGCTAGAAGAAAGGGTTGCTACTTGTCTTTATGTCTTCAAGCCTGGGGGATTCTATGCTTTTCTCCCCATTCAGCCAACTGAGATTTTCAGTTAAAAGAAAGGTGTGACTTGGATATAGGGAGCTGATATTTTAGTCCAAATTTAGCCACTGTCATTTTAGTAACAATAGTTTTTGTCCCATGGTCAGAGAGTCAGGCATGACTTTCAGGGGGCTGGGACACAGGGTGGGGCTCCTGTCAGGGAGATAGCACAGCGCTGACAAAGCCACACGGTGTGGCCTCTGTGGTCACAGCCTGGGATTCCCATTCTGGCTCAGCTACAGTTCATCCCTGTGGGCCTGTGGACCTTTGCTTGCCCAGAGGTCTCATCTGTCAGATGGATGCACTGTGCACTGACCGCTAGGATTGTGGGAGGCAAAATGAATTGTGCATATAGTTTGTATGGCATGTGAGTCCTCAACGGTGTGAGAGGTTAGTATGAGTGTATACAGGAAGAGGCAACTGTTGGGAGGAAGAGATCAGACCCTTTGCTTGGGGGGTAGATCAGAAGGAGAGTGCTATTGACTGAGTGAAGATTTGTATCCCCTCAAAATTCATACAAGGTCCCTAACCCCTGAATGTGATGGTATTTGGAGACGTGGCCTTTGGGAGGTAATTAGGTCATAAGGTAGAGCCCTCATCAGTGGGAGTGCCCTTACAGAAGAGACAGGGAGCTCCTTTGCCATGGGTGGGATATAGTGAGAAGACCACTGTCTATGAGCTAAGAAGCACGCTGGTCTTCCGGCCACTTGATCTTGGACTTCCAGGCTCCAGAAATATGAGACATTAAAATTTCTTTTGTTTCTGAGCCTCCCAGTCTGTGGTGCTCTGTGATAGCCTCCCAGACTAAGCAGTGGTTGTCTAAGTACAGAATCTGAGGCTGTACCCTGTGGTACAGGGCAGCAATTTCCAAACGCTGGCCCGAGTGTTGGGACCTGACTGTACCAGGGTCCCCTAGAAAGTTTGTCAAAGATCCAGGTTTCCAGTCTCATCCCTAGATATTCAGGCTATTGATGGCTGAGATCCTGTAGCTTTAACCAATGCCCCAGGATGATTCCTGATCACAGTCAGAACAGGAAATTGACCTTTGGAGTCAAAATGATTGGGCTTTGGAACCAAAATTCTCTACTTTAAATTTCAGTTGGTAGCTCACTGTGGACTTTTCTCTAAACCTCAGTTTCTTCTGTGAAATGGGGACAGTCCCTGCCTTACTTACCTCCAGAGTTGTTGGAAGGTTCACATGAAACACGGAATGTGAATGTACTTTGCAAACAAGCACACCACATATATCTATCTCTTTCTTATTACCCGTGGAAAAGACAACTTTGATGCTTTCCAAGGCTTCCTGCTGCTCTTGACCCTGTCCACCAGGGGGCAGCAGGTACACAGGAAACCTTGGAACAGTTTCTCCCCCCAGTAAGCTCCAGTTCTGGTGAAATCAGAACTTTAGGAAGATTGTTCTCAGCAGTTTCTGGGCCATGGAGATGCGTGCAAGGCCCGGGCCTCAGGGAAGTCAAGGTATCTCCAGAAAGTTCTTCAGAGATGCATTTAGTATATTTATACTAAATAA